>WNWK01029409.1:0-24438 GCA_009830355.1 Cherax destructor | reverse complement strand
CTTGGGCCCCCATGGTAGCTTATTTCACAGTCGCATTAATGAACAAACTCCAAACACAATTAATTAATTGTGAAATGTTTGGATGAGCATGCAGGGTGATGTTTACTCAAGTATAAACAACACTAGATTGGCTCCGACGCTTGCGCGGTGAGGGCACCTAGCGCAAGCGCACCTGGCGGACAGGTCTGGTATGCACTTGTTCGATTGGCGGAATGTATTCAATTACCGAATCGAATTTGTTGCTATTTCCGATTTGTTTGATTGCCGAGCCGTTTGATTTCCGAGGTTCACTTGTACATCATATATAATAATAGTACTGGCAGAAGTATTTGTTCAGTTGGCTCATGAAACCCTATCACGAAGAACAACATTATGAAGTATGATAAACTACTTGTGTGGATATTTCATGAACATTGTTGCTTGAGTCCTGCATAGCTAATAATTCACAGCAGATAAACACATGACATACTGGGCCAAAAATAATGATTGAGTTGTTTAGTGGTGTATTAGTAGTTCTACCAATAGATTGCTATTCTGAAAGTAGTTTTCCATACTTCAAAATGTTTTAATGTACAGTTCTCTGTTGTCTAGTCCTGCTTCAACTTTAGGATCTGAAATTGTAATGGTAATCAGATGACAGACTCACTCTAGAGGGTACAACAGCACTCATGGTATTGTACAATACTCACAGAATCTATAAGAAATATTTAATTTAAAAGAAATATTTAATTCCATGTAAAGTTTTAGTAAACTATTACAGTAGGGCCCCATTTATATGGCAAGCTGGGTTCCAGGCTACTCGCCTTAACTGTCAAACATAGATCTACGTTCTATCGCTAGCGCTCCAAACGTAGATCAACGTTTTATTTTCCTATCTTCAAATTTGTCATGATAGGCCTGGCGGCCTAGACATGAGAGAATGGATCTGCTCACTCGTGTGTGCAGTGTAAAAAAAAATCGGGGATCCGCAGTACTGCATGGTAGCACCAGTTAGTTTCACTACCAGCTTGGGTCAACACCATGGCAACCCCTCCTCCCTGCATTGCTAAAATCCCTGCTTCCCCCCTGCATGTGCTACACTCCCGCATCTTTTTTCCTCCCCATGTCCTCCCCGCATCCCCCACTCCCCGCATTCTACACTCCTCATTGCTACCCCCGTCCTGCTACCTCCCCATCCCTGCTCACCCCCATCCCCCTCACTCCCTGCATCCCTACACTTCCTCATCCTGCTCACTCCCTCATCCTGCTACACCCGCATCCCCGCCCCTCCCCCATCCCCCTACCTCCCTGCATCCTGCCACTCCTGCTCCTGCTACACTCCCTGCATCCCTGCTACACTCCCTGCATCTTTGCTACACTCCCTGCATGCCTGCTACACTCCCTGCATGCCTGCTACACTCCCTGCATGCCTGCTACACTCCCTGCATAAATGCTACACTCCCTGCATGAATGCTTCACTCCCTGCACATTCTTTACCACAGGCTTGGCACTAGGAGCTTTCTTGGGGCCCATGGTGGCTTATTTAGCAGTTGCAAGCACTAAAAACTGTGGAATAATGACAATATACTGGTATGAATGCGTGGGTGTGGGTGGGTGGTCGCTCTCACTTGTAAACAATAGCACACTGACGCTCCCTGGAGTGCGCTCTCAGCTGGGCGCCAAGCGGACACGTCCGGTACGAATGTTGTTACACGAAGCAAACATCGTAAATCACAGTCAAATTTTTTACGTTATAAATATCAGTTATCGAAAATAACGTAAAATGATAGCATCGTAAGTCGGGGTACCACTGTATTTTTTTTTTTTTTCCAAAAATTTTTTGACCCTGAGAACGTGTTTCCAAGAAGGCCTGTCGACCCCCAAAGGGTTAATATTGTTTGTTATGTCATAGTAGATTTATTGTGATAGATAAATAAGCTGTAGAGTTTATATTAGTGTCGTATTGAAGGGATAACTTGTCCTGCCTCCAAACAAACTCTCCTGCCTCTTTCATATGCCAACGAGAGTCTTCAATAAACGTAAAAGTGATTCAAATGTTCATTTATCATTAAAATTAGTGCTTTATACAGTGGACCCTCGGTTAACGAATACCCCGGAAATCGTGCAATTATGTAAGTATAATTTTGTAAGTTCTTGTGGAAGTGTATTTTTGGGGGTCTGAAATAGACTAACCTACGTGAAATTTTTCCTTAAGGGAGTAAATTCGTTCGGTAATGGCACTTGAGCAGACTTCAGGAGTGAAGTTTTTACGAAACTCGGGGGTCCACTGTATTTATTTATCATTGTTTTCTGTATGTAAAACTATAGTATTTATTCTTTAAAAAAATGAATTTTTGGTGAATATTTTTGGGTGAAAAACTGATTAATTGTACGTTTTACATTATTTCTTATGGGAAATAATGGTTCGAATTTTGGCCAGTTTGAGTTGAGGCCTAGGTCCTGGAACGGATTACGGCCAATACTCGGAGGTCCACTGTACATTTATGAGTGGAAAAAAATAGCATTCTGCTTTCCGGCGATGTCCACTTTCCGGCGGTAGCCTGAAACCTAATCTGCCATATAAGTGGGGCCCTACTGTATACAGAAAGGTTTCACGGCATGTGTAGCATGATAAAGCACCAAAATTACTGGGAACAGTTGAAGTCCCTTGATTTGTACTCTCTGGAATGCATGCGAGAAAGATGTATGATAGTATGCACTTGGAAAATCCTAGAGGGACTAGTCTCAAATCTGCATACCAAAATCACTCCCTTCAAAAGCAAAAGACTCAGCAGGAGATGCAACATCCCCCTAATGAAAAGCAGGGGTGCCACGAGTGTGCTAAGATACAACACAGTAAGTGTCAGGGGCCCATGACTGTTCTACTGCCTCCCAGCATACATAAGGGGGATTACCAATAGACCCCTGGCTGTCTTCAAGAAGGTGCTGAACAGGAACCTAATGTCAGTTCCTGACTAGCCAGGCTGTGGTGTATACATCGGTTTATGTGCGGCCAGCAGTAACAGCCTCGTTGATCAGGCCCTGATCCACCATGAGGCCTGGTCACGGACTGGTCCACGGGGGCGTTGACCCCCAAAACCCTCTTCAGGTATACTTAACCCTTAACCCTTTGGGGGTCGACAGGCCTTCTCAGGAAAGTGTTCCTGGGGTCGAAATTTTTTTGGAAAAAAAAAAAAAAAAAAATTTCTTATGAAATGATAGAGAATCTTTTTCCGATCATAACGCCACCAAAATTATGAAATTTGATCGAAAACTAACGGAATTATGCTTTCACGAAGTTAGCGGTAGCCATGACACTTACGCATCGGCGATTTTGCCCAATTTGAGCCCTATTTTTGACAAATTCCAATGTATCAGTCTCCAAAAATTATAGCTATTTCGCTAGAACTCCATTTCTTCTATTGATTGAGTACAAGAAACCGCCTATTTACCAATTTCATCTACCCAAAATAGTGGTCAGAAAATGGCAATTTTCCAATTTCACACAAATTTCAAACTGTGCCAATTTCAAAATAGGGTCCAGAGTAAACAAGGCAGACATTCCTGGCACTAAAATATCATGTTCTCTATTCATTAGTCACGTCTCCAGGCCCCTGTTCCATTACTTTTGCTTTTCATTTTGAATTTTTATTCTCACAAAAAATAGAAGATTTACTGTTATGTATACAACTGCATCATTGTAAAAATGGTATAAATAATATCAGAGCACTTGTGCATGAATATAAGACTCGCCAGTTGATGTGTATTGGAGGCATGGTGTGATTTGTTTACTCTTGAACATCGTCAAAAATCGAACATTTCTGCTACTTTGAGCTCAATTTCAAGGTACTTGTCATTGTCATACCAATCAAAATCATCTCTATTTCTGTAATACATCTTCCATTCTATCAAATGAGACCAAGAAAACGAGAATACATCAATAAATACCATACGAAAATCGACTGCAAATTCGCTGTTTTAATCGAAAAAAAAGGTCAGAGTTTTTTTTCTCTCATTATGCAGTGTGTACTGCAGGATTTTTTTTATACTGCGCACACTGACCACACAGACCCATTCTTTCATATGTATGCCTACCAGACGTTTTCTGCTTAAATTGAGGCCGCTAGAATTTGGGCGTACTAGTACGGCACCAACCCCTGCTCGTAAAACGTACTAGTACGGCACCGACCCCCAAAGGGTTAAACGGTCCAAACTTATATATACGTTAGTACTGCTACTGCCCCAAACGTATATTTACGTTTTATTTTTCCTACCTCCAAATTTGGCACGATTGGCCTTAGATGCCTGGTCAGCACACTCGGTGTGTGCCATATTAAAAAATCTGGGACCACTTAGTACCTTGTGGGAGCAACAGTTAAATTGAGCGGCAGCTAGAGCAAACAGCACGGCAAACACTAAGTGATGTCGGCAGGCTGGCTGCCTGGCCACCTGGCTGGCCAGCAGCTGGTTGGCCAGCAGCTGGTTGGCCAGCTGGGTACCTGATTTGCTGTCTATCTCCGTCTGTCTGTCTATATCTATCTGTCTCTTTGTCTCTATCTGTCTCTATCTCACAGGAACACATACAGAAATACAATTATACATGGTGTAAATTACCTAGGATAACTCAAAAAATCAAGACAAAGTGATATAATGTGCTTGTGATCTGCATAATACCAGTTGGTTCATGAGCTACTCTCTGAGACAAGCAGACAGAAAGGAGACGACACACAGGTAGACAGAAAGACAGACACACAGACAGACAGAAAGACAGACAGACAGGTTTGCGTAACAAATAAAGGGAAGCAGAGTAAGCTTATCAAATGTCATCACTGTAATTACTGGACTGATTAGAAAAGATAAGACTACCCTCACCCCTCATCAGATGTCACCAGTCATCATTAGTGGAGATAAGATGAGATAAGGCAGTGACACACTTC
Organism: Cherax destructor; assembly: GCA_009830355.1. Taxonomy (NCBI): domain Eukaryota; kingdom Metazoa; phylum Arthropoda; class Malacostraca; order Decapoda; family Parastacidae; genus Cherax; species Cherax destructor. The sequence continues at coordinate 19,522 of WNWK01029409.1, read as the reverse complement.
TTATATAATGCTTCAAGGGAACTTTATTATTATTATCATTATCATTATTATTATTATTATTATTATTATGCACTATATTATTATTTTGCACTATATAATTATTATTATTATTATTATGCAGTATCATTATTATTATTACTATTATTTTTATGCACTATCATTATTATTATTATTTGAGTACAGTTTCAGTACCTAATATTAGTGTCAGAACAAAGATTGGCTATGAAATCACAAGAACTACTATAAATTGTAATTATCAGAACATAAAAATTATATAAAATAATAAAAAAAGATAAAAAGGTACTATATCGGCAACAATTATGCAAGCGGCAGGACTCCTGTTGCTGCCAGGTGAGCATTCAGTGCCAACTTCTCTGCCTCATATCTCGGTAAGTACTGACCCTAAAATTTTTTTTATCCTATAACACTTAAAAAAATGTGCTCTTTATTTCTATATTTTTTTTTTTCAAAATATTCGGGGCACTGGGCGAGCGAACGTATATATATGTTTGGACCGTTTAAGGGTTAAGGTAAGTCATGGCTCTAGGGATGTGCTGAGTATTGTGTTGTAATCAGTGGTGTAACTCTTGAATCTCCATAACATTGACACTGATAGCTGGTGCTATACTACCCAAGCCTGAGAATCTTGGATCACTCAAAATTTTCTTGATGAAATTTTTCAAATACTGTGAGACAGTATTTCTGCGCCAAGACAGTTTCTTTCATTACCATGTATAGTTGTTTTGTGAAATATTTTCAGTAAAAAAGATGACTTCAAAATAAGATTCTATTTATGTCTGTCAAATGTGTGTTGTGTAAGCAGTGCATTGCAATATTTTCTCTCTTCAAAGTTCACAGATGTAATCTAACATAAAGTGGTATTCCAGTGGGTAGGCACATTCTGAATGAATTTGTGCTTTGGTAATTCCTTTTATTCTTGAGGATCCTAGTTTACTACAAGCTAGAGGAGAGTGAAGTGGCTCACAGTGATGTCTTTTATTACTCTCTCTTCCAGAATACAATCATGGATAACCAGTTGAAGAGTAGGTACAAAACATGGCAGTCTGTTATATCCTGCCCCTTCAATTCCTTTGGCAACATTGGCACCATTATCTCTTGCTATCAAATGAATTTTGGAAGCTGGTACAGTGGACCCTCGGTTTTCGTTGAAAATTCTTTCCAGAATGCTGTTTGAGTGCCGTTACCAAACAAATTTGTTCCTATAAGGACAAATGTAAATTAGATTAGTCATTTCAGACCCCTCAAAAGTACACTTACAAAAGCACTTACGAAAATACACTTACATAATTGTTCGAGTTTGGAGGTGCACGAAAACCGAGGGTCCACTGTATATTGAATTCATTCATTACTTCATGAATAATTTCGGGGATATGTGCTGCTCTGTGGGATCCAGGAAATGACATCAATCTATGGGCAACAGTTTTCTGAATGACATCTTTGCTGAGTCACATGTGATGGTGTGTACTGTACTTACCTATATGTACTTATGTATATGTGGTTGCAGGGGTCACTTCTCAGCTCTTGGCCCTGCCTCTCAACTTGCCGATTGCCAGATTCCCTCCCCCCACACCTTTGTGGGCCCTGTTATACCTGCTCTTAAAACTATATATGGGGTCTTCCTCCACCTCATCTTTGTCAAGGTCATTCCACTTCCTGACCACCCTGAGCTGAAAAAGTACTTCCTAACATCCCTCTGATTTATCTGTGGCTTTAACTGCCAACTATGCCCCCAAGTACCTGTTTATCTGTTTTTACCCAATCAGTTTTCCCAAGTATTTTGTATGCTGCTATCATGTCTACCATGTTCAGGTGTACTCTGATGTCATCAGGTTCAGTTCCTTTAGCCTCTCCTGACAGCTCATACCCCTTAACTCTGAGACTAGTTTAGTTGCACTTTCTACAATTTTTTAGCATGCTTTTTCTTGAATGATTTTGTTGATATTCCTGAAGGCTAACCATAGATTTGCCAGATGAGCAGTGGCTGCAAAAGTTATTCAGTTGATGTGTGCTGCCAGTGATATGCTTGGCAATATGCCAACTACCACACACACCCGGTGGCCTGGTGGCTAAAGCTCTCGCTTCACGCACGGAGGGCCTGGGTTCAATTCCCGGCGGGGCGGAAACATTTCGAAGTGTTTCCTTACACAAACACATACAACAGGCCTAGTGTCTAATCGACATGTGCCTAGGACAAAATGGTAACTAACTAACTCCTAGGTCTAAAAGTGAGGTCTGCAGTCTCTGTCCCCCAAATCTGTACTCTGTATCTGGTCTTCTTACACCTTCCCCAGTCTTCAAAACAGTGCACTTGCTGGGATTGAATTATCTCATAGTTTGTCCAGATCCATTTGTAGCCTTTCCTTGTCCTCATTGGGTTTTACCCTCATTGTATATCGTCAGCAAATAGAAATGCATCTGACGCGGTCCCATCTGATAGGTTTCCTCAGTTGGATAAAGGTGAACGCAGCACTGGAAGCAGTAGAAATAGTATTGGTGTGATCAGTCTGTCACCCTCGGTGGGAGGTAATCAGTCCCTCAAAATTAAAGCATAGGCAAGTACCAGAACTTATGTACTAGAGTATAGGTGAGATGAAGCAGATGGAGTCTAGGTCACAGGAGAGCGTGGCCCACGAGTGGTGATAGTAGGTCATGCTGAGCAATGGTTCAGCAAAGAAGCTGCAGAAGACTTTCCCTGTACCAAGATACTATGGTGTTGCAAATGTGCCTTATATATCAACTTGTCCTTATTGTATACCATCAGTAATATGACACTATGGTGTTGCTGTGTCAGACAGGTATTTTGGTACAGGGAAAAGTCTTTGCTAAACAATGTCACCATTATTTCTACTGCTTCCTGTGCTGCATTCACTGAGGAAGCTTGTTCAATAAGTGAAATGTTTTGGCAATAAAGATATCCAAGTTTTGCAAATGTGTTTTATCATAAGTGTGGTAGTTGAATGTAAAATTATTTCTTTCAAGGGAAACAGTTAGAGATGTGCATGAAGATAAGGTTAATTAAATGCAAGATAATTACCTCTTGGGTACTTGTGGCTAAGTAAATGTAAGATTATTACTTTAGGGGTAGTTGTTGGAGTTAAGTAAATGTAAGATAATTACTTCAAAGGTAGTTGTCAGAATAAAGTAAATGAAAGATGATTACTTATATGGGTTTAGGTATCTGGGATATTGTTAGCTAGACTTATTTTATTGTTCATTAAGAACTGATAAGTTGTTATTTACAGTACTGCAGAAGAACCTACTTCATTGTTTTCTTTTTCACAGAAAGAAAAATACCGGCTGAATGTATGCGGCGAAGGAGGTGAATATGAAACATTTACTCTTGACTGCCCCATTTTCAAAAAGCGTATAGTAGTGTGAGTAGTTCTTTGCCAATATATGACATTTTATTTGCTGTAAGTTATTGCCAGTATGTGATATTGTCATGGAAACAAAACTTCACAAGAAACTCCACTGAACCCTATTGGATGAAACGGCTTACTGTTCAAAATTACGTACACGAAGACACTGGCTTCAGCTTTTCTTTGGGAGAGTGTTATGCTGTGTCAAGTTTTAACCCTTAGACTGTCCAAACGTAGATCTACGTTCACGCACGTAGCGCTTCAAATATTTAGATTTTTTTTTTAAATTAAAGACGGCAATTTTCTGTGTGTTATAAGACCCCAAAATTTTTTTAGAACTAGCACTTACTGAGATATAAGACTGCGAAGTTGTTGCTGGATGCTCACCTGCCAGCAACATGGGGTCCTGCCGCTTGCAGAAGCGTTGCCTATATACCTTTTTTTCTTGTTTTTATTTTAATTTATATAATTTTTAGGGTTCTGATAGGAACGGTAGGGGGTGTGTAGACCAAGTGTTTACAGTGAAACATATAGGTGAACAGTATTTAGATAAGGGTAGAGAGGTTTTTGTAGCATTTATGGATTTGGAAAAGGCGTATGATAGGGTGGATAGGGGGGGCAATGTGGCAGGTGTATAGAATAGGAGGTAGGTTACTGAAAGCAGTGAAGAGCTTTTATGAGGATTAGAGGTTAGAGTGTGTAGGAGAAAGGGAGATTATTTCCCAGTAAAAGTAGGCCTTAGACAAGGATGTGTGATGTCACCGTGGTTGTTCAATATATTTATAGATGGGGTTGTAAGAACAAGAAAAAAAGATATATCAGCAAGAGGTGTGGGGTTAAAAGATAAAGAATCAAATATAAAGTGGGAGTTGTCACAGTTGCTTTTTTGCTGATGACACTGTGCTTTTGGGAGATCCTGAAGAGAAGTTGCAGAGGTTGGTGGATGAATTTGGTAGGGTATGTAAAAGAAGAAAATTGAAAGTGAATATAGGAAAGAGTAAGGCAATGAGGATAACAAAAAGATTAGGTGACGAAAAATTGGATATCAGATTGGAGGGAGAGAGTATGGAGGAGGTGAATGTATTCAGATATTTAGGAGTGGACATGTCATCAGATGGGTCTATGAAGGATGAGGTGAATCATAGAATTGATGAGGGAAAAAGGGTGAGTGGTGCACTTTGGAGTCTATGGAGACAAAGAACTTTGTCCATGGAAGTAAAGAGGGGAATGTATGAGAGTATAGTTATACCAACACTCTTATATGGGTGTGAAGCATGGGTGATGAATGTTGCAACGAGGAGAAGGCTGGAGGCAGTGGAGATGTCATGTCTGAGGTCAGTGTGTGGTGTGAATATAATGCAGAGAATTCGGAGTTTGTAAATTAGAAGGAGGTGCGGGATTACCAAAACTATTATCCAGAGGGCTGAGGAGGGGTTGTTGAGGTGGTTCGGACATGTAGAGAGAATGGAACGAAACAGAATGACTTCGAGAATGTATAAATCTGTAGTGGAGGGAAGGCGGGGTAGGGGTCGGCCTAGGGAAGGTTGGAGGGAGGAGGTAAAGGAGGTTTTGTGTGCGAGGGGCTTGGATTTCCAGCAAGCATGCGTGAGCGTATTTGATATGAGTGAATGGAGACAAATGGTTTTTAATACTTGACGTGCTGTTGGAGTGTGAGCAAAGTAACATTTATGAAGGGATTCAGGGAAACCAGCGGGCCGGACTTGAGTCCGGGAGATGGGAAGTACAGTGTCTGCACTCTGAAGGAGGGGTGTTAATGTTGCAGTTTTATAACTGTAGTGTAAAGCACCCCTCTGGCAAGACAGTGATGGTGTGAATGATGATTAAAGTTTTTCTTTTTCGGGCCACCCTGACTTGGTGGGAATCGGCCGATGTGTTAATAAAAAAAAATTACAATTTATAATAGTTCTTGTGATTTCATAGCCCATCTTTGTTCAGACACTAATATTAGGTACTGAAATAGTACTCAAATAGTCACAATCACACCGACAGGTAAATATTTTCACCTGCCTTGGTCATTTACTATTGTCTAGAAATATGTACAAAATATTCATAGCTCTCAGCAATGTTTTAGGCATGCTGGAGTATATATGAAACTTCTTGAAGCATGGTGTATATGAAGAGTCACTAAACTGCTGATAGGGAGTGACACTTGATGATAAAGCATTGCTGCAAGGAACCCTGGCTTTATTTGTTTTCACTATTACACACAAACCTGTCTGTGTCTGTCTATATGTCTGTCTATCTGTGTGTGTCTAGCTCTGCTTGTCTGTCTTTCTGTCTGCCTGTGTGTCTGTCTGTCTTTCTGTCTTCCTGTGTGTCTCGGTCTTTCTGTCTGCCTGTGTGTGTGTGTGTCTGTCTGCCTGTGTGTGTGTGTGTCTGTCTGCCTGTGTGTGTGTGTGTGTGTCTGTCTGCCTGTGTGTGTGTCTTTCCGTCTGCTTGTCTCTCTGTCTCAGGGAGTGGGTCGTAAACCTGTTGGTTCACGAGCCGCTCCATGATTCCAGAGCAAGTGAAAATGCGTATTACTTGCATCATGCTTATTATGTCTTATATCTACAAGCACTGTACAGTGGTCCCTCGGTTTTCGTGCATCTCCAAACTCGAACATTTATGTAAGTGTATTTTCGTAAGTGCTGTTGCAAGTGTGTTTTTGGGGGTCTGAAATAGACTAACCTACGTGACATTATTTCTTAAGGAAGTAAATTCGTTCGGTAATGGCACTTGAGCAGCATTCTGGAACGAATTTTCGGCGAAAACCGAGGGACCACTGTATAGCACTTTGCCTGGAATTTTTGGGTTATGCTAGATAATTTACTCTATGTATAATAACTGTACTTATGTGTACATGTGAGAGAGAGAGAGATAGACAGAGATATAGACAGACAGACAGAGATATGGACAGTCAGATACAGACAGAAAGACCGCCAAAGCTAGCCAGTTGCCCAGCCAGCCTGCCAAATACATATTACACATGTTCCAGAATCGTTTCTCTTAGAGCATAGGTTATAGGACATTTTGGCAGGATGACACTACCAGTGGTATAAAAAATGAAAGGATGTTGCACAAATGTTACACATGGGTTATTATAGAGGTTTTTGATATTTCCTCGACCACTTGTAGCTACATCCATCACTTTTCTCTTAAAAGGGGAGTGTTAATATGACATGACATCAGTGAATCCCTAGTGTTTGCCACACTATTTGCTCTAGCTGGCGCTCAATCGAACTGGTGCTCCCACAAGGTACTAAGTGGTCCCAGATTTTTTTAATTCTGCGCACACCGAGTGTTAAGACCCATTCTGTGCTGACCAGGAATCTCAGGCCAATCATGCCAAATTTGGAGGCAGGAAAATTAAAACGTAGATCTACGTTCGGAGCACTATGCGAATGAATGTAGATCTACATTTGGACAATTTAAGGGTTAACAGGCCGGACTAAAGCTTTACACAGATTAAAATTTCTCTCAATAAAAGCATGTTCTTCAGCTTGTATCTTTGTGTTCATGGTGAACTCTCTTAGTTGTTAGTGATGCTTAGTGATGTTTAACAAAGTACAATACTATTAGTAAAGGTAAGGTCAGTAGTCTGACAGGTAATATTTTAAATATTTATTGATCCCTTCACATTATCTGCTTATTTTTATTAGCTCAGTTGAAATAGAATTCCTTCTGTGTTGAGTAACTTGGTGCTGGTGAAGGGCTCTTGATAAAAGGAATTGGAGCTAATGTTCTCATCCTCTGATTAAACCTTATTACGTTCCATTTTCGAGATGGTGTAACCCCTATGAGTTTAGTGCTTCCCCATGAATATAATAAAAGGGAATTACAGTAGCAATTACTTGAATCTCTGATTTACGAGGACAAATATTGGTGAAATATTTACTCTTGTAATGTTTGATGAATATGTTGTTGAAGTTATTACTGTATACACTGACTACAAACATTAAACTGCTTTATTTGCAGTCAGGAAACAGAAATGGTGGAGACCTCTGGAGACGTTGCTTACTTGAACCTCAAGTCGTTAGAACTTGTGGATAAAGAAATTGTGAGTACTCTAACATAATGCTTTGTAATATATGTATGAATATAATAAGTATATGTATTTTCCATGGGAAAGTGGAACAGAATTCTTCCTCCATAAACCGTTCGTATTGTAAGAAGCAACTAAAATGTAGGGAGCAAGGAGCTAGTAACCCCTTCTCCTGTATACATGGCTAATTTTTTTTTTTTTTTTTTTTGGCCACTCTGCTTCAGTGGGATACGGCCGGTTTGTTGAAAGAAGAAGTCTATGTATACAGTGAACCCTTGATATAATGGACTTTTACAATACTTGAAAAATCCACTAGGTAAATCGTACTTTAACCCTTTGAGGGTCCGCCCCGTAGTTCTACAACTTTGAAGCCAGGGTCTAAGCTGTACAGTGGTCCTTCGGTTTTCGTGCATCTCCAAACTCGAACATTTATGTAAGTGTATTTTCGTATGTGCTGTTGCAAGTGTATTTTTGGGGGTCTGAAATAGACTAACCTACGTGACATTATTTCTTAAGGAAGTAAATTCGTTCGGTAATGGCACTTGAGCAGCATTCTGGAACGAATTTTCGGCGAAAACCGAGGGACCACTGTAGTACTATGCTATGAGCTCAGCTCACTCAGATAAGCATTGAGTGGTAAATTTGGGCCTAGAAGTGAGAAAATGCATCTATGTCATAAGTGTGCACCATATAAAACAAATCCTGCAGCATGCAGTGCACGTGAAAAAAAAACGACCATGTTTTTGGATTAAAACAGCTACTTTGCGGTATATTTTCATATGGTTTTTACGGTTTTATTCACGGTTCCTTGGTCTCATTTGATATAATGGAAGATATATTACAGAAATCGAGATGGTTTTGATTGAGCTCAAAGTAGCTGAAATGTTCAATTATTGCCAGTGTTCAAGAGTAAACAAATGACGTCATACGTCCAATACACGTCAACTGGTGGGTCTAATATATGTTCACGAATGCGCTGATATTATTTATACAATTATTGCAACATTGCATAATAGTAAATCATCTCTTTTTTGGTGTGAATAATTTTTTTTTATATGAATAAAAAATCAAAATGTAAAGCCTGTAGACGTAACTAATAAACAGAGGAAATGTTATTTTAGTGGCAATAATGCCTGCATTATTTATTCTGAACCCTATTTTGAAATTAGAAGATTTTGAACTTTGTGTGAAACTGGCCAAATTACCAATTTTTGATCACTTTATTGGGTAGTTGAAATAGTTGTTTGAGCAGTTTCTTGTGCTCAATCTACAAAATAGAAGGGATACTAGCGAAATAGCTAAGAATTTGGTCATCTGGAATAATGTAATTGGCCGAAAATAGGAGTCAAAGTGGACAAAATCGCCAATGCGTAAACATCACTGATGCAGCAATATTCGCGATAGCGTAATTTTGTCAATTTTCCATCAAGTTTCGTACTTTTTGTTTTATTACTTTCAGAAAAAGATTCTCCACCATTTCATAAGAAACAAAAATTCTTGGACCCTGTGGACAAGCCGTAGAGCTACGGGACGGACCCTCAAAGGGTTAAACTCCTTTATTTTTAATGTTTATTTTAATATATCTGTAAATTGTGTGTGCACTACTATATTAGGTGTCAATCCCCTCTATTAGTTCATTATATTGAAGATTTATATGCACCCATCTAAGTTTCCTTCTATTTTCTTGATAGTTTTTGTTCTTATTTATTTCCTTTAATCTCCATGGGGAAGTGGAAAACAATCTTTCCTCTGTAAGCCATGTGTGTCATAAGAAGCGACTAAAATGTCAGGAGTAACTGGCTAATAACCCCTTCTGTATAAATTACTAAATGCAAAAAGAAGAAAAACTTATGAAGTTGGGATGTTTGAATGAGTGTGGAAGTAGTGCAGATGATAAGAAAGAGATCATTGCCAATGTTATGAATGAAAAGAAGCTGGATGTCTTAGCTCTAAGTGAAACAAAACTGAAGTGGGTAGGGGAGTTTCAGTGGGGAGATATAAATGGGATTAGGTCAGGTGTATCTGAGAGAGTTAGAGCTAAGGAAGGGGTAACAATAATGTTGAATGGTCAGTTATAGAAGGAAAAGATAGAATATAAATGTATAAATTCAAGAATTATTTGGATTAAAATATGGGATTGATGCAAAATGTGGGTTATACTGTTTATGCACCTGGGAAAAGGGGGAGAGAGATTTGATTGATTTGATTCAATGGATTTGATTCAATTGATTTGATTTATTGATTTGATTCTATTGATTTGATTGATTGAATTTGATTGATTGGATTGGATTTGGCTGATTGATTTGATTTGATTTTGGGAGATGTTAAGCGAGTGTTTGGGGAGTTTTGACTTCTGAACGAAGTGAGAGAGTAATTGTGGTGATGGACCTGTAAATTAAAGTGGGGGAAACAGTTGTATTGGGCATAGTAGGTAAGTTAGGGGTGCCAGGGGTAAATAATAATGGGGGCCTTTAATTGAACTTTGTATAAAAAGAGGTTTGGTAACAGGTAATACATATTTTAAGAAAAAGAGGATAAATAAGTACACATGATATAGGATGTAATGACAGCAGCATGTTAGATTATGTAGTAATAGGTTAAAGATTGATGGGTAGACCTGTGGATGTTCATGTTTTTAAAGGGGATAACAGATATATCAGATCATTATTTAGTTGTAGCTACAGTGTAGTTAGGGTACAGGGCCTGATCAGCCAGGCTGTTATTGCTGGCCCCACACAATCCAACTTACAATCCGTAGCCCAGCTGGTCAGGTACTGACTTTAGGTATCTCTACAGTTCCTACTTGAAGATAGATAGGGATCTATTGGTGATCCCCCTTATGTGTGATGGGAGGCTGTTGAACAGCCTTGGGCTCCTGACACTCATGATATTTTCTCTCAGTGTACTCACGGCATCCAACACCATGTCATATTGGTAAGTAGCTGTGAGAGGCAGGAGTGACCTGATCCAAACCCATGCTGCCCTGGGTTATGTAATTGTTGGGTATCTAAGTGATTGGCGATCTTGCTTCTTAGAGCCTTTTCAAAGATTTTTTTGATGTGGGATGTTAGTGTTATTGGTCTGTAAATCTTTGCTATTGCTTTACTGCCACCTTTGTAGAGTTAGCCTATGTATGTTGTTTTTAGTGACTGGGATAACCTGTGTCAAGGCTATCTCCATAACATGAAAATGGAGTTCTATGAGTCTAGGCCTGGGGCAGTGTGTGTGGGTATGTTATCAATGTTATTTTTCAAAGTCCAATGGTGTTAGGGTTGTGTCAAATTTTTTTATCTGTTAACCCTTTCACTGTCGGTCCTGTAATATTACGCCAAAATTCTAGTGGCTTCCAATCTTGCAGGAGAAAGCTGGTAGGCCTACATATGAGAGAATGGGTCTGAGTGGTCAGTGTGCGCAGTATAAAAAAAATCCTGCAGCATGCACTGCATAATGAGAAAAAAACTCCGTCCGTTTTTGTAGTTTAAAACACCAACTTTGCGGTGTACATACTTTCGTTTGGTATTTGATGAGCTTGAGCTTGATTGACCAGAGCGTCGGTAAGATGGGGAAGGAAGAAGGATGGGTAAGGATGGAAATTGGGAAATAGGTGGGGGGGAGAGGGGGAGGTTAGGGTTATAAAGGTAAGTGCGCTCTTACCACTGGGATACACTGTTGTGTATGTTTGGTATTTATGGTTGTATTCTCATTTTCTTGGTCTCATTTGATAGAATGGAAGATATATTACAGAAATACAGATGATTTTGAATGGTTTACAGACTTTTTTAAAAGTACCTTGAAACTGAGCTCAAAGTAGTGGAAATGTTTGATTTTTGCCGATGTTCAAGAGTAAACAAATCACATCACACATCCAATACACGTCAACTGGTGGGTCTAATATGCTTTCACAAATGCACTGATATTATTTATACCACATTTACAATAATACAGTAGTCTGCATAACAGTAAATCTTCTATTTTTTGCGTGAATAAAAATTTGAAATGGAAAGCAAGCATAATATAAGAGGGGCCTGGAGAGATGACTAATGAACAGAGAAAATGTTATTTTAGTGCTAGGAATGTTTGTATTTTTAATTCTGGACCCTATTTTGACATTGGCCTTTCTTGAATTGTGTATGAAATTGGCCAAATTACCCATTTCTCATCACTTTATTGGGTAGTTGAAATTGGTAAATGGGCGGTTTCTTTTACTCAATCAATAGAATAATGGAGTTCTAGCGAAATAGCTGTAAGTTTGGTCGGCTGGAACAATGGAATTGGCCGAAAATTGGACGAAATAGCCGATGCGTAAATATCATTGAGACCACTAACTTCATGAGAGCGTAGTTCCGTAAGTTTTCCATCAAATTTCATACTTTTGGTGTCATTACCATTGGGAAAAGATTCTCAATCATTTCATAAGAACAATTTTTTTTTTTTTTTAAATTCTTCGACACTTGAGAGCAAGTGTGTGAGCTGGGGTCTCAATAGTGAAAGTGTGTGAGCTGGGGTCTCAATAGTGAAAGTGTGTGAGCTCGGGTCTCAATAGTGAAAGTGTGTGAGCTGGGGTCTCAATAGTGAAAGGGTTAAAAAAATAATTTGTGCTTCAGTAGCTTTGATGTACAGAGGACATTTGTAATCCAAATTGTTAGTCAGACTTTTTGTGTTAAGCATGTTCCTGTTGTTGATTTTGACATTGTTACTATTGTTGAATTTAACATTGTTACTGTTGTTGAATTTAACATTGTTACTGTTGTTGAATTTAACATTGTTACTGTTGTTGAATTCAGCATTGTTACTGCTATTGAATTTAGCATTGTTACTGTTGTTGAATTTAGCATTGTTACTGTTGTTAAATTTAGCATTGTTACTGTTGTTGAATTTAGCATTGTTAATAATGTTGAATTTAGTATTGTAAATATTGTTAATTTAGCTTTGTTAATGTTGAATTTAGTATTGTTAATAGTGTTGAATTTAACATTGTTAATATTATTGAATTTATCATTGTTAATAGTGTTAATTTTGCATTGTTAATATTACTAAATTTAGTAATGTTACTGTTGCTGAATTTAGTGAAGTTAGTGTGAAGCAGTTAGTTATATAGTGATTATGATGATGTGTTTAGCCAGATGAGGTGAGCCACGTGGAGTTGGTGTCGGCTGCTGGTATACGATGTCCGGAGGACTTCCTCACTGACCTCAAATTAGCTGAGGAAGAGCAACAAGCTGAGGACCAGGCCAAGGAGTCACATATAGAAGTTCCAGAGACCTCCATAAATAGGTATTGAATTAATTACTGTAGAAGAGTACAGTGGTACCCCGACTTACGATATTTTTTCATTCCAGAATGCTGTTCAAGTGCCATTACCAAACGAATTTATCTCCATAAGAAATGATGTAAAATAGACTAGTCCTTTTAGACCCCCAAAATTACACTTACAAAAGCATTTAAAAAAATAAACTTACATAAAAGGGTGTGTTTGGGGACCATCGTAAGTCGGGGTACCACTGTATTATGTTCATGGCATATCATTCTAGGTAATGGTTTTACTAGGATTAATGTGGGTGATTACTATGTATGTCGTGTCACCAACTTAATGATGATGAAACTTAATGATGATGTTTCATTGTCAACCCTTTCACTGTCTATCACCTAGATCTACGTTATTGATGGCTGGATTCCTCTGTAGCTCACCTCACTCAGATAAACTGAAAGCCATAAATTTTTGCCTAGATATGAGAAAATGGGTTTGTATGGTGAGTGTACAGTTTAAAAAAAATCCTGACCAATGCAGTGTGTGATGGGAAAAGCAAAACTCTGACCTTGCGTTTGGTTTAAATAGTTACTTTGAAGCATTTTTCTAGTATGTTTTTCATGGTTTTATTGGCTATTTCTTGATATCATTTGATGGAATGGAAGAATTCTGAAACGAAAATGAATTTGATTGGTTCCAGGACAGGAAGCAATTTGAAATTGGCCTCTAAGTAGCACAAATATTTGAGTTTTGCTGATTTTCCTGGGAATGGGTAAGGCTTCCCGTATACACCCCTTGGTCTGTTTTATGGGTTTTTAGTATAATTCTGGGACCACTTAGTACCTTGTGAGAGCACCAGTTCAATTGAGCACCAGCTAGATCAAACAACATGGCAAACACCAGGGATTCACTGATGCCATGTCGTATTAACACTCTCCTTTTAGGAGGAAAGTGATGTTGACCTTGAGTTTAGTGGCTTTGAGATGTATGTGGCCACAAGTGGTCGAGGAAATATAAAAAACCTCGATAATAATCCATGTGCAGCATTTGTGCCACATCCTTTCAATTTTGATACCACTGGTAGTGTCATTCTGCCAGAATGTCCTATCACCTAAGTAAGGAGAAACGATTCTGCAACATGGGTAATACGTGTTCGACTGGCTGGGTGGGTGGCTGGTTGGCTGTCCAGCATAGCTGCCCCCACCTCCCTCCCCCTCCCTTTCTCTGAGAGAGAGCCACTCATGAACCTGATAGTCGGTTAGACTTTCGAACAGGAATTACACAAGTTGCAGAATCGTCACATCTGCACAAGTGGAAAGATACAGCTGTGGCTAAAATGTGTATTAGTAGACCGTTATATTACACAGATTTATTTGCCATGTTTTGGTTATTGCTCTTTTGAAAAATTGCGGTACAATTTTATTCAACACTTTGTTAAATTAACTTAACAAGGTTTCGTTTGCGAGCGCAGAAAAAATTTCCCCAGCTCAAGCTGCCGCCTTGTTGTGGGTCAGACCAGTGAGTCAGAGGGGGAGACCTACAGCCATCCCTGCCACCCCCGACATTCCCAGCAACCCTCATCCCAGCCTTCGTGAATAGGTGTCCAGTTCCATTCTCGCCTAGGAGCTAGCTGTGTTTGTGAATTGTGTTTTGATTTTTTAATTGCCATATCTTGTATCTGCCAAGCAATCATGGCACCCAGTAGGCATACCAGTGTTGCCGAAAGTGACAAGAAAATATAGATATTAGACAAGAGATAGCCCGAGGCCTTAATGAAGCATCAGTTTGTACAATTAAAAAGAATGAGGTAAATATGTGAGTTTGTGTGATGAATAACTGACTGACTGACTGACTTACTTGACAGACTTACTTGACAGACTTTACTGGGTAGTTGAAATCGCTAAATGGGCAGTTTCTGGTACTCAATCGATAGAACAAGTGGAGTTCTAGCAAAATAGCTATGATTTTAGTCAACTGGAACATTGCAATTGGCCGAAAATAGGACTCAAAGTGGGCGAAATCGCCGATGCATAAATATCGTCGCGACCACTAACTTCACGAGACCATAATTCAGTAGGTTTTCTGTCAAATTTCATACTTTTGGTGTCATTATGATCGGATAAAGATTCTCTTATCATTTCATAAGAATTTTTTTTTTTAAATTTTTCGACCCTGAGAACGAGTTTGGGAGAGGGCCTCTCGACCCTCAAAGGGTTAAAATGCCCTAGAGTGATAAAATGCATATGCAGTACACTCATTACATACCTTTAAATATTTGTAGTCTTAATGTAGAGTTAGAGGTGAGTAAACAAGATGAGTACATGAGAGTGTAGAAGGTTCGTGAGTTTTGTAAACAAACCAGTTGTTGTTGTTAGCAGTCCCAATGGTTTTTGTTCACTCATCAAGCCAACTGGAAAAGCATCTCATATTTATGTTAATTTATATGTTTATATGTTACTTAGCGTGTTTATTATATAATTTTGAAAAAATATCATAGATGGATTCAGCAAAATGTCTATATTAACGTTTTATATGCCTCAGAGTGATTATTATTGTGTTATTATTATCATTATTAATATGGCATCTTCAAGACTAATAACACACTCTTAGTGATTTTAATGTGTTCCTGCACGCCAGCACAGGCGCAAATTGTGGAGTTTAAAGCAGTTAAATTCAGTGACAAAGTGTTGCATTAAATATAACATTAAGAGTGTAGCAATTAAGCGATAGAAAAAGGACGAAATGAAATAAACTCCTGACAGCATAAGCCGCTCTGCCTATCTTCTACAAGGTAAGTAAATGGTGTACGTACACCTGTTCATTTGTACATTATGATTTTCTTATGAAAGAAGTGATCTTATGCAGTTAGCATTACAAACTCTGTTTTCTCTTATACTAACATGTCTGAAGGAGGAAAGAATGGTGAGACGTTTTCATTGCTGGAGCAAGAATGCTCGCCACCTCCGTCCTCCCCTGCCACCACATACGTAATTGTTACGCAGAAAGTGGGATTACCTGAGGTCTAATGCCTTGTCTAAGGGCAAAAGGTATAAGTTACTCAAATCACCTGTAAAACTAGGCCTCCCTGGGCTATCCCAGTTAAAACAGAAAGCTCTAAACCAGCATTTAACACATGAATGGGTTGGTTATCAGAGGATTCAGGGAAAATTCCTCGTTTGAAAAATTTACATTTATTCAAGATAACACTATATACACTCACTAACTCTACACCCATCTCTCTCTTGTGGCTGAAACACCAAAAAAAACCCGATATATGAAGAGTCGGCATGCCGAAGTCACACAAAATAAACAAACACAGGGTGTTTGGGGGTTGTGTGCTGCGGACACCATGCCATCACTACCCTACTCTCCTGCCGAAAACATGTTATCCCAAATTCACCAGCTCTCACTCAACCAACCGAGCCCTGACCACGTCAGAGCCGCAGAGAGCCTACTGGTAAGCATTAAAAGTGCCTATGGCTTGAGTTGGCTAAACAAAAGAAGTACAACATTACAAAACTCATCTTAACTAGGCGGCGTCTGGCCAGCCTCTCTCACCCATTTCGCGCTCCATGTGACCGCCCCAAGCCAAGCTTACCCGCTAACTAAAGCACAGTTGGAAAATAATTCCCTGGCAGGATTTCTTAACCAGACACAATTTAAGCTACTTTTCAGTACCCACAAAATGCATAGCATATTTCTAAAATTATGGTTGACATTTATCCATAGTTCATACATTATGATTATGTTATAGTTCATAAAAATTATGGCACTCTTCTCCAATATACTATATACAGTGGACCCCCGCTATTCGAACGGCTCGGCAGTCGAACAAATCGTCATTAGTACAAAAAATTAGATATCGTCATGCGAACAAATTATCGCGAGTCGAACGAATACGTTCGTGACCTGTCGGCCCAGGCGCTTGGGTGCCTTACAGCGCAGGCGTGGAGAGCCAGTCCCGCGTTGTTTACACTCGAGAGAACAATACCCTGCACGCTTCCCCAGACATTTCACACTTAATTATAATTTTTTGGAGTTTGTTCATTAAGTGCGACTGTGAAATAAGCTACCATGGGTCCCAAGAAAGTTCCTAGTGGTACCCCTGGGCTGATAAAAGTGAGAAACACCGTAGAAATGAAGAAGGAAATAATACAAAAATACGAGAGTGGTGTGCGATTGTGTGATCTTGCCAGGATATATGGCAAAAACAGGTCAACTATCCCTTCTATCCTGCTTAAGAAGGAAGAAATTAAGCAAGCTGATGTTGCAAAAGGTGTTACTGTGCGAGCCAAAAACAGACCACAAATAATCGAAGAGATTAAGAAGTTGTTGCTGGTGTGGATCAAGGATAAAGAGTTAGCGGGTGATAGTGTGTCTGAGTCAATTATTTGTGAAAAGGCAAGGAACTTGCATGCCGATCTTTTAAAGAAAATGCCTGCAACCAGTGCTGATTGTAATGGTAGTGAATTTAAAGCCAGCAAAGGCTGGTTTGAGAGATTTAAATATCGTAGTGGCATACATAATGTGGTAAGGCATAGTGAGGCTGCCAGTTCAGACAAACATGCAGCTGAAAAATTCATAAAGGAGTTTCAGGACTACATAAAGACTGAAAAATTGAAACCTGAACAAGTGTTCAATTGTGACAAAACAGGCCTGTTTTGGAAGAAAATGCCCAACAGGACCTACATTACTCAGGAAGAAAAGGCAATGCCAGGACACAAGCCTATGAAAGACAGGCTAACTCTCATGATGTGTAGTAATGCTAGTGGGGATTTTAAATTAAAGCCTTTACTAGTGTATCACTCAGAAAATCCCAGAGTGTTCAAGAGACACAATGTCGTCAAAAGTAGATTGTGTGTCTTGTGGAGAGCTAGTCAGAATGCATGGGTCACAAAGCACCTTTTCAGTGACTGGATCCATGAAGTGTTTGGCCCCAGTGTGAGAAAATACCTACAGGAAAAGGGTTTGGACAAAAGTGCCTCCTGTTGCTGGACAATGCTCCTTCACATCCTCAAAACATGGAAGACCTACTGTGTGAAGACTTCAAATTTATAAAACTGAAGTTCTTGCCTCCTAACACCACTCCTCTCCTCCAGCCCATGGACCAGCAGGTCATCTGTAACTTCAAAAACTCTACACAAAAGCAGTGTTTGAAAAGTGCTTTGAAATGACCTCGACAGTGAATTGACCCTTAGAGAGTTCTGGAAGAATCATTTCAATATCTACAGCTGCATAGGCTTTATAGGCAAGGCTTGGGAGGAAGTGACTTCAAGGACTTTGAACTCTGCTTGGAGACCATTGTGGCCAGGTTGTGTCCAACAGAGGGATTTTGAAGGGTTTGAGGCTGACCCTGACCCTGCCGACCCTGTGCCTGTTGTGGACTGTATTGTGGAATTGGGCAAGTCCATGGGGTTGGAGGTGAGTGGCGATGATGTGGAAGAGTTAGTGCAGGGCCACAGGGTAGAGCTAACAACTCAAGAGCTGCAAGAGCTGGAAATGGAAGAGCATCAGACCAGATTTGAGGCAATTGATTCACGGGAGAAGGAGGGGAAGAGGGCTGAAGAAGGTGCCTTCTTCAGAGATTAAGGAGATGTGTACAATGTGGAATAGATTGCAAAGTTTTGTTGAAAAATACCACCTGAACAAGCTCAAACAAGCCATAACAGCAGCATGTTCAGTGACCAAACAATGTCCTTCTTCAGGAACATGTTGAAAAGGCACCAGAAACAGAGGACTGTGGACAGTTATTTTGTTAAAGTGTCCAGTGACTCCCAAGCTGGTCCTAGTGGGATTAAAAGACAAAGAAAAGAAGTAACCCCAGATAGGGCTTTGGTACCTGAAGTCCTTCTGGAAGGGGATTCCCCTTCCAAACACTAACCCCTCCCTCCCTCTCTCCTCCTCCCTCTCTTCCATATGCCATCAACAATCTTCAATAATGGTAAGTAAAAAGACTTGCATTTATTTACTAATACTTTTAGTAGTACAGCACTGTAGTATTTAATGTTTTTGTCTATGTAGAAGCTTAATTTTATTAAAATATATTATTTTTTATATATTTTTGGATTTCTGGAACGGATTAATTGTATTTCCATTATTTCTTATGGGAAAAATTAAATCGCCTTTCGAACATTTCACGTTAAGAACAAGCTCCTGGAATGGATTAAATTCGAATGGCGAGGGTCCACTGTACGTACATATATTTTCATGTCATGCAGAACCCTGCATAACACCCCCACCCCTAGACCATAGGTCTCACTCTGCTAGCGGGATCCACACGGACACTGCTAGGCAAAAGGGCAAAAAAAATGAATGAAAGTAAACATTATAACTGGAGAATTACTGCCAGACAATCATTGACTTCCGGCACTGCTCATATGCAATATTAACAGACTGAGGCTACTAGACTTCGGACATGTGAAACTCGCCTAACATAAAAGTGATCAAGTTCTATGCCAAACGAGCCCACAGTCACGCTCTGACAAAACTATGTTAAGAAAAGGCACCATCACAACACAGCGCTGGCCACACACTGGCGTTGATGCGTTTTACCTAAATTACAACAAGCAACCTTATACACTAATGAGTTAACTTTGTACATAGTACCCTGAGAAGTGCCATTTAGTAACATAACACAAATGCTAAGTATCACAACTATTGTTTACCCATCTATCTCGATACGTGTCAGTAATGTTGCAAGACAGACCAAAAATATGTGTGACACCACAAAAAAAAAAAGTGTTTGAAACAGGAACACTGTCCAAGAGTAGTGAAAAGAGAAAAAGTATTACTTATTAAATTCTACGAGAAAGAAAGATCACATAACCACCCCATCTCACAGCAATCTTT
>WNWK01029408.1:0-24439 GCA_009830355.1 Cherax destructor | reverse complement strand
TTTGTGGTCCTTGGCCGAGTTCCTCTTAATTTCTAAATTATTAACAAGGGTTTCCTTGTTTGCCAGAACTAAGTCAAGCGGGTTATTTCCCTTGTAGGTTCTGTCACAAACTGCTTCAAAAAACAATCTTGAACTACATCTAAGAAGTCGTTAGATTCTAAATTCCCAGTCAAAAAATTCCATCAATTTGACTAAAGTTGAAGTCACCCAGAATAACTACGTTATCGTGCATTGTGGCCTTAACAATTTCCCCCCATAGTAGTCTCCCTTGGTCCCTATCTAAGTTTGGGGGACGGTATATCACCTAAAATCAATTTTTCATGCCCCTCTGAAAATTCTATCCAGACAGACTCTGTATGTGTTATTTCAGACTTTATTCCCTTTTATGCAACAGTTCAAGCGATCTCGGACATACAGTGCCACTCCACCCCCTTCCCGAAACTTCTGTCTACTTGGAACAATTTAAAACCCTGTATATGACATTCAGCAGGCATGCCCCTATTTTTCGTATTGAACCACGTCTCGTTATGACAAATACATCAATGTTACCTGCACTTCACCTAATCTCAAATCGTCCATCTTATTCCTCTTTACGACTATTTGTATAATACACTTTTAAAGACCCTCCTTTCTCTTTACCCTTCCTGCTCCATTCTGTTTTACTATACCTATTTCTGTCCTTGTTATTGTTAAGATTTTTATATCAAGCCTAGATCTATGTTTCATTCAGTATTTTCCATTTCAAAACCCCATACCTCTAACTAACCCTAGTTTAAAGTCCTAACAACACCCTCAACTGAGCTAGCAAGAAAATCCACCTGCCCTGGATAAGGGGAAACCCATCCTGGCATAATGTCATTTCGGCCATAGAAGTGGTCCCAGTTGCAAATGAATGGTACTGCATTATCCTTACAGTGTTTATTATGTTCTTATAGAACATAAGAAATGAGGAACACACAGCAGGCCTGTTGGCCCCATACTAGGCAAGTCCCTCACAATCCATTCCTCTAACAATATTTGCCAGACCCAACTTTCAATGCTACCCAAGCAATAAGCTTTGATAATTCTATTTACTCATGGGGAAATTTCCCCTAATTACAACCCCTTTCACTCATGGGTTTATCAACATAAATTTGAAAGTACTTGAGGTTTTAGCATCAATAACCATACAAGACAGACAAATAGCTCTACTAGAAAAGGGTGTATCGACAAAATATTAGAAAAGGAAAATATTTAATTATTGATACATCTTATTGAGATTTACCTTCATCTCACGATTAACATAGTTTTTTGATTATGAACGTATGAATACAAGCAGGGAAACAGGCATTGTTACTTGCTTAGGATTAGGATTTCTTCCAAGTCACGAAGTCAAAATTTCTGCTTTCATGCACTTCATCTTCAGAAAGTTAGGGATAATTATTTCTTCTTTTCATGTGGAGAATAGTGAAGATTTAATCAGGAGTCGCAAAATATTGTGATGCGTTTGTGCCACATCTCGAAGAGTTTCAGCCAGTGGTGAAAGGGTTATGGATAACGTTAGAAGAAGGAAAATATTTTCTGCAAGTTGAACTCTGTTGACAGTATTTCTTATAAGGACTATCTCTGTAGGCAAATTCGTTTTCTTTGATGGCATTCAACTTTTTCATCGATATTCGAAGGATCTCTTTTTCTCGTCAATATAATGAAACTGTGAAAATAACTAAATCCCGAAGAACTCGGAAGCAGTATCAAAACAAGAGAAAAATTCAATAGCAATCAGTCTCAGAACCTCGTTTATAAACATTTGACCTGACAAAATCATCACTTGATGTTACCTCAAAGTGTCACTGACTACACGAAAAAAGATTAGTATTATTACATTTAAAGATAAAATTAAGGAAGAACATACAAAGACGACCCTTTCTTCTTAATCCTATGAACACATATGTGTATGCCCATGAACATGGTTAGTTTCTAATTTAAATTGTTTTCTGTACTATTTTTACAGAAAATTTTTTGCAAAAGATCTAGTTGAAAGTAAGTGTTGAACAATCATAAAGCTAAAACGTTTTGTACTTTTTTAAAAGTGGTTAGATAAATACTTGAGTAAGTTTGAGTTAGACTTTACTAGCGTGTGGTAATAGGTCGAATTCTGTGTTCCTTCCTACGTGGATGTGACCTGGACCTGACTAGGTTGGGTCACTATTCTTAGCCGGTAGGTGAATTGGACCTACTTCGCATGGGCCAGTAGGCGTGCTGCAGTGCTCCTTCTTTCTAATAATTTTATATGAACATAAGAATGTGTTTATTATGTTCTTATAAGAACATAAGAAAAGAGGAACACTACAGCAGGCCTGTTGGCCCATACTAGGCAGATCCTCACAATCCATTCCTCTAACAATTTGCCAGATCCAACTTTCAATGCTACCAAGATAAGCTTTGATAATTCTATATACTCATGTGGAATTCCCACTCAAATACAACCCCTCTCACTCATGGGTTTATCCAACATAATTTTGAAACTACTTGAGGTTTTAGCATCAATAACCCTACTAGACAGCTTTATCGACAAAATATTAGGAAAATGAAAATATTTAATTACTGATACACTTATTGAGATAACCTTCAGCTCACGATTAACATAGTTTTTTTTATTATGAACGTATGAATACAAGCAGCCAACAGGCATTGTTACATTTGCTTAGGATTAGGATTTCTTCCAAGTCACGAAGTCCAAAAAATTTCTGCTTTCATGCACTTCATCTTCGGAAAGTTAGGGATAATTATTTCTTCTTTTCATGTGGAGAATAGTGAAGATTTAATCATGAGTCGCAAAATATTATGAATTGCGTTTGTGCCACATCTCGAAGAGTTTCAGCTAGTGGTGAAGGCTTATGGATAACGTTAGGAGAAGCGAAATTATTTTCTGCAAGTTGAACTCTCTTGACAGTATTTCTTATAAGGACATATCTTTGTAGGCAAATTTCACTATCTTTGATGGCATTTAACTTTTTCATCGACATTCGAAGGATACTCTTTTTCTCGTCCAATATAATGAAACTGTGAAAATGACTCACCATCCTGAAGAACTCGAGAGGCGAGTATCGAAACAAAGAGAAAAATTCCAATGAGCAATCAGTCTCAGAACCTCGTTTATAAACACTTTGACCTGACATATATCATCACCTGATGCTTACCTCAAGTGTCACATGACTACACAAGAAAAAAATAGACTATTATTATTACATTTAAAGATAAAATTAAGGAAGAACATACAAAGAAGACTTACTTCTTAATCCTATGAACACATATGAACACATATGTGTATGCCCATGAACATGGTTAGTTTCTAATTTAAATTGTTTTCTGTACTATATTTTTACAGAAAATTATTTGCAAAAGATCTAGTTGAAAAGAAGTAAGTGTTGAACAATCATAGAAGCTAAAACGTTTTGTACTTTTTAAAAGTGGTTAGATAAATACTTGAGTAAGTTTGAGTTAGACTTTACTAGCGTGTGGTAATAGGTCGAATTCTGTGTTCCTTCCTTACGTGGATGTGACCTGGACCTGAGTAGGTTGGGTCACTATTCTTAGCCGGTAGGTGAATTGGACCTACTTCGCATGGGCCAGAAGGCGTGCTGCAGTGCTCCTTCTTTCTAATAATTTTATATGAACATAATAATGTGTTTATTATGTTCTTATAAGAACATAAGAAAAGAGGAACACTACAGCAGGCCTGTTGGCCCATACTAGGCAGATCCCTCACAATCCATTCCTCTAACAATATTTGCCAGATCCAACTTTCAATGCTACCGAAGCAATAAGCTTTGATAATTCTATTTACTCATGTGGAATTCCCACTCAAATACAACCCCTCTCACTCATGGGTTTATCCAACATAATTTTGAAACTACTTGAGGTTTTAGCATCAATAACCCTACTAGACAGCTTTATCGACAAAATATTAGGAAAATGAAAATATTTAATTACTGATACACTTTATTGAGATAACCTTCAGCTCACGATTAACATAGTTTTTCGATTATGAACGTATGAATACAAGCAGCCAACAGGCATTGTTACATTTGCTTAGGATTAGGATTTCTTCCAAGTCACGAAGTCCAAAAAATTTCTGCTTTCATGCACTTCATCTTCGGAAAGTTAGGGATAATTATTTCTTCTTTTCATGTGGAGAATAGTGAAGATTTAATCAGGAGTCGCAAAATATTGTGAATTGCGTTTGTGCCACATCTCGAAGAGTTTCAGCTAGTGGTGAAGGCTTATGGATAACGTTAGGAGAAGCGAAATTATTTTCTGCAAGTTGTACTCTCTTGACAGTATTTCTTATAAGGACATATCTCTGTAGGCAAATTTCATTATCTTTGAAGGCATTTAACTTTTTCATCGACATTCGACATTCGACATTCGGGAATGTTCATAACCCTAGCACCTACCAGCTTAATAATGTTGAACTCAGCCGTACAGAATGCGAAAAGGATTTGGGGGTTATGGTAAGCAGCAACCTCAAACCAAGTCAGCAATGCCTAAGCGTAAGAAATAAGCAAATAGATTACTGGGATTTATATCAAGAAGTGTAAGCAACAGAAGTCCAGCGGTTATATTACAGCTTTATACATCATTAGTAAGGCCTCACCTAGATTATGCAGCTCAGTTCTGGTCTCCATTTTACAGAATGGATATAAATTCGTTAGAAAACATTCAGCAACGAATGACAAAGTTAATTCATAGCATTAGAAATCTTCCGTATGAAGAAAGATTGAAGACGGAAATAAATGGTATAAAATACCGACACAATGGAAAAATAAACACATAAGCAGTATAGTGTGATCCTTTATTGACAACGTTTCGCCCACGTAGTGGGCTTTATCGAGTCACAGACGATTACAGAAACAAAATGTTTAATCTACTTAATGACCCAGATACCTACAAACCTCTCACTACTAATCAAGTGGACAACCTCACCAAAACATTTCTAGTTCACCAAAACATTTCCTAGTTCTGATTCCCTCAGAATGCGGGAATCAGAACTAGGAAAGAAACTTCTACACACCATTCCCAGCAACCCCAGGCCTGCCAGAATGTACGGTCTGCCAAAAACTCACAAACCAGGTATCATATTGAGGCCCATATCCTCGGGAATAGGCAGTGTTCCCCACCAAATCTCAGGAATTCTCGTTAAACACCTCTCCAAACTTTTGGGCACCATCAGTCCAGCACATCTCAAACACTCTGGTGACCTTCTCAATCGCATTCGCAACATCAACATCAGAAACAAGAAACTCTCCAGCCTTGATGTAACATCCCTATTCACCAAAGTACCTACTACACAAGCTATCGATCTCTTGCGCAGGAAAATTGACGACTCGCTTGATCTTCCTCTTCCAGCCAGCGATTTCATCAACCTTGTTGAACTATGTGTGGGCTTTACATGTTTCTCTATCGAAAACCAACTCTTTCAGCAAACTTTTGGACTACCCATGGGATCGCCACTTAGTGCCGTCCTTGCGAACCTATATATGGAACATTTGGAAGCCGAGCGATTTTCCACTATTATTCCCTCTTCTGTCACCTGGCTTCGTTATGTTGACGACATTCTCATCATAACTCCCAGACGCTTCAACGTTCAAGCTCTCCAACACGAACTCAACCAGGTTGAGCCATCAATCCAGTTTACACTAGAAGAAGAAGTCGACAACACTCTTCCTTTCCTTGATGTTCTTCTCTGCAAAGCTGACCATGAACTTCGTTTTAAAGTCTATCGAAAACCTTCCAATCAACACGATCTTCTCCACTTCTACTCTCACCACGACACCAAAATTAAACGTGGTGTAATTATAGGCTTTTTCCTGCGCGCACTCAGAATCTGCAGCAGTGAGTTCCTTGAAGAAGAATGCTCCTCATTGAACAAGTTTTTCTAAACTTCACTATCCTCGTCACTTCATTAGAGACTGCAGACGACGGGCATTAAACATCTTCAACACACCCAGAGAAGACACTGCTGAGAAGAGATACATAGTCCTTCCCACCAACTCCATTTCCAAACAAGTTTCCAACATTTTTCTAAGACCTCATTCCGAGTATCCACCTCCACATCCACCACCATTAAGGACATTACCAGTAACAGACAGGAAAAGCTTCAATCCACGGCAGGGGTATACACAATCCCTTGTAATGGCTGCAGCAAATTATACGTTGGCGAAACATCCAGAGACCTACAAACACGCATTTCAGAACACCAGTACGCAGGCAGATCTGACGACTCAAGAAATGCCTGTGTTCAACACCGAAATTTACACAACCATTTAATCAACTACAGAAACGCAAGACTCATCGCCAGAGAAGACAACACGCAATACCGAAGAATCCTAGAATCATCACTCATCTGTATATCCAACAACTTCAACCAGAACAACGGCTTCTACAACATAGCTGAACCTATTGCCAAGAAACTTCTTCAACGCTATCCCACCTAGAACTCAAGAATGGTACACTGCAGGTCCTTTATATCACACTATGTTTTCAACTATCACACTACTTTTAAGACTCACATGCAGCTTTCTCCACCTGACCCAGCATTCTCCACCTGACTGTACCCTATATATATCTCCATGTTGCTCATTTTCCAGGTAGATCTGTCTGTGACTCGATAAAGCCCACTGCGTGGGCGAAACGTTGTCAATAAAGGATCACATTATACTGCTTATGTGTAGATGAATGGTTCAGAGAACCGACAAGTTGTTAAATTAGACACATATGCAACACTTGGGTATCTTTATTGAAGCCACTGTGTGGCGAAACGTTTTCTCAATAAAGATACCCAAGTGTTGCATATGTGTCTAATTTAACATACTGCTTATGTGTTTATTTTTCCATTGTGTCGGTATTTTATACCATTTATTTCCAACCTGAGCCTCACTATCCTCATAAAAACTCTTCACTGCTTTCAGTAACCTTCCTCCTATTCCATACACCTGCAACATCTGCCACATTGCCCCCCTATCTACCCTATCATACGCCTTTTCCAAATCCATAAATGCCACAAAAACATCTTTACCGTTATCCAAATACTGTTCACCTATATGTTTCACTGTAAACACTTGTTCTACACACCCCCTACCTTTCCTAAAGCCCCCTTGTTCATCTGCTATCCTGCTTTCTGTTTTACTCTTAATTCTTTCAATAATAACTCTACCATACACTTTACCAGGTACACTCAACAGACTTATTCCCCTATAATTTTTGCACTCTCTTTTGTCCCCTTTGCCTTTATACAAAGGAACAATACACGCTCTCTGCCAATCCCTAGGTACCTTACCCTCTTCCATACATTTATTAAATAATAGCACCAACCACTCCAAAATTATATCCCCACCTGCTTTTAACATTTCTATCTTTATCCCATCAATCCCAGCTGCCTTACCCCTTTCATTCTACCCACTGCCTCACGAACTTCCCCTACACCCACAACTGGCTCTTCCACACTCCTACAAGATGTTATTCCTCCTTGCCCTACACACGAAATCACAGCTTCCCTGTCTTCATCAACATTTAACAAATCCTCAAAATATTCTCTCCATCTTCCCTGATACCTCTAACCTCCATTTAATAACTCTCCTCTCCTATTTTTAACTGTCAAATCCATTTGTTCTCTAGGCTTCCTCAACTTATTAATCTCATTCCAAAACTTTTTCTTATTTTCAACAAAATTTGCTGATAACATCTCACCCACTCTCTCATCTGCTCTCTTTTTACATTGCTTCACCGCTCTTTTAACCTCTCTTTTTCTCTCCATATACTCTTCCCTCCTTGCATCACTTCTACTTTGTAAAAACCTCTCATATGCTAACTTTTTCTCCCTCACTACTCTCTTTACATCAGCATTCCACCAATCGCTCCTCTTCCCTCCCGCACCCACTCGCCTGTAACCACAAACTTCTGCTGAACACTCTAACACTACATTTTTAAATCTACCCCATACATTTTCAACCCCATTGCCTACACTCTCACTAGCCCATCTATTAATAAGGGGGATATAAATAAGGTCTTGAGGATATCTCTCCAAGAGAGAACCCGCAATAATGGATTCAAATTGGATAAGTTTAGATTTAGAAAGGATATAGGAAAATATTGGTTTGGAAATAGGGTAGTTGATGAGTGGAACAGTCTGCCTAGTAGGGTCATTGAAGCTAGGACCTTGGGTAGTTTCAAATTTAGGTTGGATAAATTAATGAGTGAGGGATTGAGTGACTGCACTGAGTTAATGAATCTTCGAAAAGTTTATTTCTTGGGTAGAATTGAAAATTAGGTTGGGCAATTATTCTGTTAGTGGGATGGATTGTGAAGGACTTGCCTAGCATGGGCCAACAGGCCTGCTGCAGTGTTCCTCCTTTCTTATGTAAAATTAAGGAAGAACATACAAAGACGACTTATTTCTTAATCCTATGAACACATATGTGTATGCGCATGAACATGCTTAGTTTCTAATTTCAATTGTTTTCTGTACTTTATTTTTATAGAAAATAATTTGCAAAAGATCTAGTTGAAAAGAAGTAAGTGTTGAACCATCATAGAAGCTAAAACGTTTTGTACTTTTTAAAAGTTGTTAGATAAATACTAGAGTAAGTTTGAGTTAGACCTTACTAGCATTTGGTAATAAGTCGAATTCTGTGCTCCTTCCTTAAGTGGATGTGACCTGGACCTGACTAGGTTGGGTCACTATTGTTAGCCGGTAGGTGAATTGGACCTACTTCGCATGGGCCAGTAGGCGTGCTGCAGTGCTCCTTCTTTCTAATAATTTTATAAGAACATAAGAATGTGTTTATTATGTTCTTATAAGAACATAAGAAAAGAGGAACACTACAGCAGGCCTGTTGGCCCATACTAGGCAGGTCCCGCACAATCCATTCCTCTAACAATATTTGCCAGATCCAAGTTTCAGTGCTACCCAAGCAATAAGCTTTGATAATCCTATTTACTCATGTGGAATTCCCACTCATATACAACCCCTCTCACTCATGGGTTTATCCAACATAAATTTGAAACTACTTGAGGTTTTAGCATCAATAACCCTACTAGACAGCTTTATCGACAAAATATTAGGAAAATGAAAAAAATTCCATTATTGATACACTTTATTGACATAACCTTCAGCTCACGATTAACATAGTTTTTCGATTATAAACGTATGAATACAAGCAGCCAACAGGCATTGTTACATTTGCTTAGGATTAGGATTTCTTCCAAGTCACGAAGTCCAAAAAATTTCTGCTTTCATGCACTTCATCTTCGGAAAGTTAGGGATAATTATTTCGGGACTTGCCTGCCGAATGTCACATTCAGGGTTTTAAATTGTTCCAAGTAGACAGAAGTATCGGGAAAGGGGGTGGGGTGGCACTCTATGTCCGTGATCATTTAAATTGTTGCATAAAAACGGGTATAAAGTCTGAATTAACACATACAGAGTCTGTCTGGATAGAATTTTAAGAGGGGTGTGAAAAATTGATTTTAGGCGTGATTTACCGTCCTCCAAACTTAGATAGGGAACAAGGGAGACTACTTTGGGAGGAAATTGTTAAGGCCACAAGACACGATAACGTAGTAATTCTAGGGGACTTTAACTTTAGTCAGATTGATTGGAATTTCATGACAGGGAATTTAGAATCTAACGACTTTTTAGAAGTAGTTCAGGATTGCTTTTTGAAGCAGTTTGTAACAGAACCTACAAGGGAAATAACCTACTTGACTTGGTTCTGGCAAGCAAGAAACCCTTGTTAATAATTTAGAAATTACAGAGGAACTCGGCTCAAGCGACCACAAGTCAATTACCTTTAGCATTGAATGGATGTATGATAGTAGGGATAATTCAGTAATGGTCCCAGATTTTCGCTTAGCAGATTATAATGGACTTAGAGAACACTTATCAACTGTGGACTGGGGTGAAGAAGAGAGGTATCAATATGACAGTTTTCTTAACACTATACAGGCTGCCCAAAGAACATTTATCCCGTATAAAGAAATTAGATCAAGTAGAAATGACCCAAAATGGATGAATAATAGGCTCAAATATCTTTAGGGCAGAAGAAAGGAATTTATAGGCGCATAAAAAGAGGTGAGGGTCATCTTATAAATCAGTATACTGACATTAAGAGGGACGTTAAAAAGGGAATAAGAAAACTAAACGGGACTATGAAATTAAAGTTGCTAGGGATTCAAAAACTAACCCAAAAAGTTTTTTCCAGGTTTATAGAACAAAAGTTAGGGATAAGATAGGTCCCCTTAAAAATAAATTTGGGCATCTTACTGACAAGGAGAATGATATGTGCTCTATTTTTAATAATTATTTCTCTCGGTTTTTACACAGGAAGACATTAATAATATCCCAGTAATTAATTTTTACAGAGGCCCAGAAGAAGATAAATTATGTAATATCACAGTCACTAGCGAAATGATTATGAAACAGCTGACCGACTGAAACAAAATAAATCGCCGGGTCCTGATGAGCTTTTTGCAAGGGTTCTTAAGGAATGCAAAATGGAACTCTGTGAACCAATATCTAACATTTTTAATTTATCTCTTCAAACAGGTGTAGTGTCTGATATGTAGAAGATGGCTAATGTAATTCCTATTTTTAAAGCAGGGGACAAGTCACTACCGTCAAACTACCGCCCAATAAGCCTGACCTCAATTGAGGCAAATTACTAGAGTCAATTATAGCTGATATTATTAGAAGCCATCTAGATAACCATAATTTGATTAATGATACCCAGCATGGATTCACGAGGGGCCGTTCCTGCCTATCTAATTTATTAACCTTCTTCAGTAAAGCTTTTGAGGCTGTTGATCACGATAAAGAATTCGATATTGTTTATTTAGACTTTAGTAAGGCTTTTGATAGAGTACCGCACCAGAGACTGTTAAAGAAAGTGGCAGCTCATGGCATTGGGGGAAAAGTGCTGTCATGGATCGAGTCATGGCTCACCAATAGGAAGCAGAGAGTGTGCATAAATGGGGTTAAATCCGAATGGGGACTTGTAACAAGTGGTGTTCCACAGGGATCAGTCTTAGGCCCATTGTTATTTATAATATATATCAATGACCTTGATGAGGGAATTACTAGTGATATGAGCAAATTCGCCGACGACACGAAGATAGGTAGGATAATTGATTCAAACATAGATGTCATAGAACTTCAGGAAGATTTAGACAAACTTAATTCGTGGTCAGAAAAGTGGCAGATGCAGTTCAATGTAGATAAATGCAAGGTTCTGAAGCTCGGAGTGTCCATAACCCAAGCACTTATAAGTTAAATAACGTAGAACTTAGCCATACAGATTGCGAGAAGGACTTGGGGGTGATGGTAAGCAGCAACCTTAAACCAAGACAGCAATGCCTAAGCGTACGTAATAAGGCAAAGATTACTGGGATTTATATCAAGAAGTGTTAGCAACAGAAGTCCAGAGGTTATATTACAGCTTTATACATCATTAGTAAGGCCTCACCTAGATTACGCAGCTCAGTTCTGGTCTCCATATTACAGAATGGACATAAATTCGTTAGAAAACATTCAGCGTAGAATGACTAAATTAATACATAGCATTAGAAATCTTCCTTACGAAGAAAGATTGAAGACCCTAAAATTACATTCACTTGTAAGACGTAGAATGAGGGAGACATGATCGAGGTATACAAGTGGAAAATGGGTATTAACAAAGGGGATATAAATAAGGTCTTGAGGATATCTCTCCAAGAGAGAACCCGCAATAATGGATTCAAGTTAGATAAGTTTAGATTTAGAAAGGATATAGGAAAGTATTGGTTTGGAAATAGGGTAGTTGATGAGTGGAACAGTCTGCCTAGTAGGGTTATTGAAGCTAGGACCTTGGGTAGTTTCAAATTTAGGTTGGATAAATTCATGAGTGAGAGGTTGGATTTGAGTGGGACTCGCACATGAGTTAATAGAATTTCAAACCTTATTTCTTGGGTAGCATTGAAAATTAGGTTGAGGGAAATATTCTGTTAGTGGGATGGATTGTGAAGGACTTGCCTAGTATGGGCCAACAGGCCCCCCGCAGTGTTCCTCCTTTCTTATGTTCTTATGTAAATAGAATTACGTAGTTTATTTCGGGAAAAGATTGAAGAGGGGTTTTTGAACAAATATTCTTTAGGGGGAGGAATGTGAAGGATCCCCTTTGGGATCCCCATCACGCCTGCTGCAGTTTTCCCCTCCTTTCTTATGTTCTTATCTTCAGTATGCCTCCTGCGGTTTCTAAATTTTTGCCCCCGACCAAATTTTTTGGGTTACTTGACAAGTCCCCCTGGTATAAAACAAAACTTAGTTTTCAACTTAACCAACATTACCGTTTTTTGTCCTGAAGACTGGTGGGACTGTTCAGGAAAATGGATACCCTAAAAAATTTAAAAATCAACCCCAACAAACACCGACTTTCTAACCCCCCAATTTTAAAAACCTACCAACATAATTTTCCCCCGGCTGCCTGTGAAGAGATGCGTGCTGATTTCAGAGATCTTTGCCATTCTCAGTAACAATTACATAAGAACATAAGAAGGAGGAACACTGCAGAAGGCCTACTGGACCATACAAGGCAAGTCCTTATCAAAACCACCACTACCTAAGAATTTACTCCTGTACTCACGACACCAATCAAACCCAGCCCCTCCCACTCATATATTTGTCCAATCTCTTTTTAAAGCCACCCAACGTCCTAGCCTCTACCACCCTACTCGGAAGATTGTTCCACGCATCTACAACTCTGTTCGAAAACCAGTACTTGCCTATGTCCTTTCTAAATCTAAATTTATCCAATTTAAATCCGGTATTTCTGGTTCTTACTTGGTTCGATATCCTCAGTATTTTATTAATATCTCCTTTGGAAAAATAAACACATAAGCAGTATAATGTGATCCTTTATTGACAACGTTTCGCCCACGCAGTGGGCTTTATCGAGTCACAGACAGATCTACCTGGAAAATGAGCAACATGGAGATATATATAGGGTACAGTCAGGTGGAGAATGCTGGGTCAGGTGGAGAAAGCTGCATGTGAGTCTTAAAAGTAGTGTGATAGTTAAAAACATAGTGTGACTTAAAGGACCTGCAGTGTACCATTCTTGAGTTCTAGGTGGGATAGCGTTGAAGAAGTTTCTTGGCAATAGGTTCAGCTATGTTGTAGAAGCCGTTGTTTTGGTTGAAGTTGTTGGATATACAGATGAGTGATGATTCTAGGATTCTTCGGTATTGCGTGTTGTCTTCTCTGGCGATGAGTCTTGCGTTTCTGTAGTTGATTAAATGGTTGTGTAAATTTCGGTGTTGAACACAGGCATTTCTTGAGTCGTCAGATCTGCCTGCGTACTGGTGTTCTGAAATGCGTGTTTGTAGGTCTCTGGATGTTTCGCCAACGTATAATTTGCTGCAGCCATTACAAGGATTGTGTATACCCTGCCGTGGATTGAAGCTTTTCCTGTCTGTTACTGGTAATGTCCTTAATGGTGGTGGATGTGGAGGTGGATACCGGAATGAGGTCTTAGAAAAAATGTTGGAAACTTGTTTGGAAATGGAGTTGGTGGGAAGGACTATGTATCTCTTCTCAGCAGTGTCTTCTCTGGGTGTGTTGAAGATGTTTAATGCCCGTCGTCTGCAGTCTCTAATGAAGTGACGAGGATAGTGAAGTTTGGAAAAAACTTGTTCAATGAGGGAGCATTCTTCTTCAAGGAACTCACTGCTGCACATTATACTGCTTATGTGTTTATTTTTCCATTGTGTCGGTATTTTATACCATTTATTTCCATAATATCTCCTTTGTTTATGCCGATCATCCACTTGTACACCTCGATGATATCTCCCCTCATTCTACGTCTCTCCAGAGAGTGGAGATTCAATGCTCTAAGTCTATCTTCATACGGGAGATTTCTTATACTGTAAATCATTTTAGTCATTCTTCTTTGTATGTTCTCCAATGAATCTATATCCATCCTGTAGTAAGGACAACAAAACTGAGCTGCATAATCCAAATGAGGTCTCACTAGTACAGAATGCGAAAAGGATTTGTGGGTTATGGTAAGCAGCAACCTCAAACCAAGTCAGCAATGCCTAAGCGTAAGAAATAAAGCAAATAGATTACTGGGATTTATATCAAGAAGTGTAAGCCACAGAAGTCCAGCGGTTATATTACAGCTTTATACATCATTAGTAAGGCCTCACCTAGATTATGCAGCTCAGTTCTGGTCTCCATTTTACAGAATGGATATAAATTCATAAGAACATAAGAAAGGAGGAACACTGCAGCAGGCCTGTTGGCCCATACTAGGCAGGTCCTTCACAATCCATCCCACTAACAGAAAATTGCCCAACCTAATTTTCAATTCTACCCAAGAAATAAGCTTTGAAGATTCTATTAACTCAAGTGCGAGTCCCACTCAAATCCAACCCCTCTCACTCATGAATTTATCCAACCTAAATTTGAAACTACCCAAGGTCCTAGCTTCAATGACCCTACTAGGCAGATTGTTCCACTCATCAACTACCCTATTTCCAAACCAATATTTTCCTATATCCTTTCTAAATCTAAACTTATCCAATTTGAATCCATTATTGCGGGTTCTCTCTTGGAGAGATATCCTCAAGACCTTATTTATATCCCCCTTATTAATACCCATCTTCCACTTAACATAAGAACATAAGAATGGAGGAACACTGCAGAAGGCCTACCGGCCCATACAAGGCAGGTCCCCATCAAAACCACCACTACCTAAGAATTTATTCCCGTACTCACGACACTAATCAAACCCAGCCCCTCCCACTCATATATTTGTCCAATCTCTTTTTAAATCCACCCAAGGTCCCAGCCTCTATCACCCTACTCGGAAGATTGTTCCACGCATCTACAACTCTGTTCGAAAACCAGTACTTGCCTATGTCCTTTCTAAATCTAAATTTATCCAATTTAAATCCGTTATTTCTGGTTCTTACTTGGTTCGATATCCTCAGTATTTTATTAATATCTCCTTTGTTTATACCCATCATCCACTTGTACACCTCGATGATATCTCCCCTCATTCTACGCCTCTCCAGAGAGTGGAGATTCAACGCTCTAAGTCTATCTTCATACGGGAGATTTCTTATACTGTAAATCATTTTAGTCATTCTTCTTTGTATGTTCTCCAATGAATCTATATCCATCCTGTAGTAAGGTGACCAAAACTGAGCTGCATAATCCAAATGAGGTCTCACTAGTGATGTATAGAGCTGTGCATTAATGGGGTGCATTAATGGGGTTAAATCTGAGTGGGGATCTGTAACAAGTGGCGTTACATAAGGAACATAAGAAAGGAGGAACACTGCAGCAGGCCTGTTCGCCCATACTAGGCAGGTCCTTCACAATCCATCCCACTAACAGAATAATTGCCCAACCTAACACAGAATAATTGCCCAACCTAAAACAGAATAATTCCACAGGATTCCACAGGGATCGGTTTTGGGCCCGTTGTTGTTTATAATATATATAAATGACCTTGACGAGGGAATTACTAGTGATATGAGCAAATTCGCTGATGACACGAAGATAGGTAGGATAATCGATTCAGACGTAGATGTCACGGAACTTCAGGAGGATTTAGACAAACTCAATTCCTGGTCAGAAAAATGGCAGATGAAGTTCAATGTAGATAAATGCAAAGTTCTAAAGCTCGGGAATGTTCATAACCCTAGCACCTACCAGCTTAATAATGTTGAACTCAGCCGTACAGAATGCGAAAAGGATCTGGGGGTTATGGTAAGCAGCAACCTCAAACCAAGTCAGCAATGCCTAAGCGTAAGAAATAAAGCAAATAGATTACTGGGATTTATATCAAGAAGTGTAAGCAACAGAAGTCCAGCGGTTATATTACAGCTTTATACATCATTAGTAAGGCCTCACCTAGATTATGCAGCTCAGTTCTTGTCTCCATTTTACAGAATGGATATAAATTCGTTAGAAAACATTCAGCGACGAATGACAAAGTTAATTCATAGCATTAGAAATCTTCCGTATGAAGAACGATTGAAGACCCTTAAATTACATTCACTTGTAAGACGAAGAATGAGGGGAGACATGATCGAGGTATATAAGTGGAAGATGGGTATTAATAAGGGGGATATAAATAAGGTCTTGAGGATATCTCTCCAAGAGAGAACCCGCAATAATGGATTCAAATTGGATAAGTTTAGATTTAGAAAGGATATAGGAAAATATTGGTTTGGAAATAGGGTAGTTGATGAGTGGAACAGTCTGCCTAGTAGGGTCATTGAAGCTATGACCTTGGGTAGTTTCAAATTTAGGTTGGATAAATTCATGAGTGAGAGGGGTTGGATTTGAGTGGGACTCGCACTTGAGTTAATAGAATCTTCAAAGCTTATTTCTTGGGTAGAATTGGAAATTAGGTTGGGCAATTATTCTGTTAGTGGGATGGATTGTGAAGGACTTGCCTAGTATGGGCCAACAGGCCTGCTGCAGTGTTCCTCCTTTCTTATGTTCTTATGTTCTTATGTTAAAATAACTTTTGGACTTCTGTTGCTTATACTTCTTGAAATAAATCCTAGTAATCTGTTAGCCTTATTGCGCACACTTAGGCACTGTTGTCTTGGCTTTAGATTTCTGCTTACCATGACTCCCAAGTCTTTTTCACATTCTGTATGATCAAGCTCTACTTCACCTAGTATATAAATTCGAGGGATATTTTCATTACCAACGACTAGCACCTTACACTTGTCCACATTGAACTTCATCTGCCACTTTTCAGACCAAGACATTAATTTGTCCAAATCCTCCTGGAGTTCACTGGTATCCTGCTCAGAATGAATTATACAGCCTATTTTTGTATCATCAGCAAATTTACTCATGTCACTTGCAATTCCTTCATCAAGGTCATTTATGTAAATTATGAACAACAATGGGCCCAAAACTGATCCTTGTGGAACGCCACTAGTGACTAATCCCCATTCAGATTTGACCCCATTAATGGAAACTCTCTGCTTTCTATTGGTAAGCCATGCCTCTATCCATGCTAGAACTTTACCTCCTATACAAATAAATGGTATAAAATACCGACACAATGGAAAAATAAACACATAAGCAGTATAATGTGATCCTTTATTGACAACGTTTCGCCCACGCGGTGGGCTTTATCGAGTCACAGACAGATCTACCTGGAAAATGAGTAACATGAAGATATATATAGGGTATAGTCAGGTGGAGAATGCTGGGTCAGGTGGAGAAAGCTGCATGTGACAGTCTTAAAAGTAGTGTGATAGCTTATGTGTTTATTTTTCCATTGTGTCGGTATTTTATACCATTTATTCCCATCAGCTTACTCTTATACATCAATGATCTTCCCAATGTATCACAACACCTGAAACCAATACTCTTTGCTGAGGACACGACTTATGTCATCTCCCACCCAGATCTTGCCACGCTCAACACCATTGTTAACGACGAATTACTAAAAATATCTACATGGATGACAGCCAATAAACTTGCACTCAACATTGATAAGACCTTCTATTTTATGTTTGGTAACAGAGCAGGTGATGCACAATTAAAAATTAAGATCAACAACACTCCTATTACTAGACACAATGAGGGCAAATTCCTGGTCCTTCACCTTGACATCAACTTGAAATTCAGCACGACAGATCTACCTGGAAAATGAGCAACATGGAGATATATATAGGGTACAGTCAGGTGGAGAATGCTGGGTCAGGTGGAGAAAGCTGCATGTGAGTCTTAAAAGTAGTGTGATAGTTAAAAACATAGTGTGACTTAAAGGACCTGCAGTGTACCATTCTGAGTTCTAGGTGGGATAGCGTTGAAGAAGTTTCTTGGCAATAGGTTCAGCTATGTTGTAGAAGCCGTTGTTCTGGTTGAAGTTGTTGGATATACAGATGAGTGATGATTCTAGGATTCTTCGGTATTGCGTGTTGTCTTCTCTGGCGATGAGTCTTGCGTTTCTGTAGTTGATTAAATGGTTGTGTAAATTTAGGGTTTAGTCCTGACTCTTTCTCTTCTCCTTCAGCTCTTCCTCCCACCGGCTATTCTTCGTCTGTCCCCACTTCCCCCTCGCCCCTAGTGGGTCCTTACCTGAGAGTCTGAACTGAACTGAAATATAGTCGATCACCATGCCCAGCCCTTCTAGGGTAGGGTAGGTGCCAAGGCTGGAGCTTGCCCTTCCCGTCAGCCTCCTTGGGGCGGGGAAGGTGGCAGACCAGAGGGGCCTAGCAACTATCTACCTACCTGCCTCATGCTTGTGGGCGAATATGGATAGGCCTGGGACCAGTTGGTCCCACCGCTGAGGGGTACCCCCTCCCATGGGAGACTTAGGTCTCTGCTACTCCCACGCCAGGGAGCCAGAGCCAGGTCCATCTGGTAAAGACCCGGGCCGGGAGAATTCCCGGTGAATCAACACCTCCTTAAGGAATATACATATTTTGTAAAATGAATAATGTAGATTAATTTTTGAAACCTTAGACTTATTAATATATAATTCCTATTAAACTAAGCATCATGAATTTATTTTATTAAATTATTTCTCCCTGAAATTATTAATTATATATAGACATCGACATCATGCCCAGCTCTTCAAGGGCAGGGTAGGTGCCAAAGCTACCATCTGCATCTCGCAAGCCTGCCCTTCCCGTCAGGCTGTTGGGGAATGTGGCTAGGCCTGGGGACGGTTGGTCCCTAGAGGGATTAATACCAAACTTGTACACTAGAATCACTCCCTGCAAATGCAAAAAACTATGCAGGAGGTGCAACATTCCCCTCGTGGAAAGCAGAGGCACCACGAGTCAGGGGCCCAAGAGTGTTCAACTGTACCTGGTCAGCCGGGCTGTGGTTTGTATGTTGGTTTACGTGTGGCCTGCAGTAGTAGCCTGGTTCGTCAGACCCTGATCCACCTCGAGGCTGCAGGGGCGTTTACCCCTGAAATCTTCTCCCAGTATACTCCAGCTAATGATATGTTTTATTTACCAATTAAGAATGATCTTAACTTGAGAATGTCACTATCATAAAGAATATACAAAAAACAACAACTTAAAAATGACATTCAGGAAGCCCAACAAGGTGGTATTGTGGATGAGTAAAACTGTGGGTAGGAATTAATGGATTGTTTATTTGATAGATATCACCAGTTGTGCTATATGCAAAACATTGTCTTAACACAGTACACTTCCAGACAAGTCTGGGTTCAATGTCAAATGATATAATTTTATTACTCATAAGTTCCTAGAATGAGTTTCCATGTGACTTACTAAACCAGACTTTCGAGTAAAGTTTTTAGACACACTGAACACTGATATGGTTTCTCCAGTATGAGTTCTCATGTGATTTACTAATGTTGATTTTCGAGAAAAGTTATTCATACATTCTGAACACTTATATGGTTTCTCTCCAGTATGAGTTCTCATGTGATTTTCTAAATGTGGTTTTTGTGAAAAGTTTTTCAGACACACTGAACACTGGTATGGTTTCTCTCCAGTATGAGTTCTCACGTGAAACACTAATTCAGACTTTTGTGAAAAGTCTTTCAGACATTCTGAACACTGATATGGTTTCTCTCCAGTGTGAGTTCTCATGTGATTTACTAATGTTGATTTTCGAGAAAAGTTATTCAGACATTCTGAACACTGATATGGTTTCTCTCTTGTATGAGTTCTCATGTGATTTACTAAATGTGGTTTTTGGGAAAAGTTTTTCAGACACACTGAACACTGATATGGTTTCTCTCCAGTATGAGTTCTCATATGAATTACCATTAACGATTTATCACAAAAGTCCTTTTGACACACTGAACACTGATATGGTTTCTCTCCAGTATGAGTTCTCATGTGATAAACTAATTTAGACCTTTTTGAAAAGTCTTTCAGACATTGTGAACACTGATATGGTTTCTCTCCAGTATGTTCTCTCATGTGACCAAGTAATTCAGACTTTTGAGAAAAGTCTTTCATACATTGTGAACACTGATATGGTCTCTCTCCAGTATGTATTAGCAAGTGTCTCCTTAAATTACCCTTTTGAGAAAAGTCTTTTAAACACACTGAACACTGATATGGTTTTTCTCCAGTATGAGTTCTCATATGACACACTAAATCAGACTTTTGTGAAAAGTCTTTCAGACATCCTGAACACTGATATGGTTTCTCTCCAGTATGAGTTCTCATGTGATTTACTAAATTTGTTTTTTGAGAAAGTCTTTCAGACACACTGAACACCGATATGGTTTCTCTCCAGTATGAGTTCTCATGTGACTTACTAAATGTGTTTTATGAGAAAAGTCTTTCAGACACACAGAACACTGATATGGTTTCTCTCCAGTATGAGTTCTCATGTGACTTACTAAATGTGTTTTATGAGAAAAGTCTTTCAGACACACAGAACACTGATATGGTTTCTCTCCAGTATGAGTTCTCATGTGACTTACTAAATGTGTTTTACGAGAAAAATCTTTCAGACACACTGAACACCGACACAGTTTCTCTCCAGTGTGAGTTCTCATGTGATTTACTAATATTGATTTTCGAGAAAAGTTATTCAGACATTCTGAACACTGATATGGTTTCTCTCCTGTATGAGTTCTCATGTGATTTACTAAATTTGTTTTTTGAGAAAAGTCTTTCAGACACACTGAACACTGATACGGTTTCTCGCCAGTATGAGTTCGCATGTGACATACTAATTTATACCTTTTTGAAAAGTCTTTCAGACATTCTGAACACTGATATGGTTTCTCTCCAGTATGAGTTCTCATATGTTGTAGTAAATTACGTTTATCAGAAAACTCTGATAACTCTGAACACTGGAGTGTTTTATAATCTATAATAAATCGGGTCGGAGATACACACTGAGGTTCTTGAGAAGAAGATTGTTGTAGTGAGAGTGAATGTTGATCAACACCTCTACATTGCATTGCCTCAAAACACAGTTTTTCAGGTGTTTTGAACATAATGAGTAATGATATTCTCATATATTAATTTACCTAACTATGTTTTTAGTGTAGTCACTGTATTAACACTGTATATACAACTTTACACTTGTAAAAGTGATATTGGCTCCATAAGTGCTGTATTGAAACTGCCAGTACCAGAATATTGTGTCGGAATACCTGAAATATTGACACAAGAGGCAGCCTCAGGTGTCAGGATGACCTGCAAAATAAATAAAATACATAATCTCTTATTATTATTAATATTATTAACAGTATTGTACATGAATGGTATTCAATACCGACAAGATGAAAATTAGAGACATAAGAACATAAGAAAGGAGGAACACTGCAGCAGGCCTGCTGGCCCATACTAGGGAGGCCCTTCACAATCCATCCCACTAACAGAATATTTGCTCCACCCAATTTTCAA
Source organism: Cherax destructor (assembly GCA_009830355.1). NCBI lineage: Eukaryota > Metazoa > Arthropoda > Malacostraca > Decapoda > Parastacidae > Cherax > Cherax destructor. The sequence goes on along the minus strand of WNWK01029408.1, from coordinate 3,031 downwards.
TGCTACCCAAGAAATAAGCTTTGATAATTCTATTTACTCATGTGCGACTCCCACTCAAATCCAACCCCTCTCACTCATAAATTTATCCAACCTAAATTTGAAATTACCCAAGGTCCTAACTTCAATAACCCTACTAGGCAGAATGTTCCACTCATCAACTATCCTATTTCCAAACCAATACATACTTTCCTATATCCTTTCTAAATTTAAACTTATCTAATTTGATTATTGCGGGTTCCCTCTTGGAGATATATCCTCAAGACCTTATTTATATCCCTTTTGTTAATACCCAATTTCCACTTGTATACCTCAATCAAGTCTCCCTCATTCTTCGTCTTACAAGTGAACGTAATTTAAGGGTATTCAATCTTTCTTCATAATGCTATGTATTAATTTAGTCATTTTACGCTGAATATTTTATAACGAATTAATATCCAGTCTGTAATATGGAGACCAGAACTGAGCTGCGTAATCAGGGTGAGGCCTTACTAACTTCTGTTGCTTACACTTCTTGATATAAATCCCAGTAATCTGTTAGCCTTATTACCACTATTATACAATGCAGTCCTTTTCGCAATCTGTATGGCTAAGTTCTACGTTATTTAACTTATAAGTGCTTGGGTTATGGACACTCCCGACCTTCAGTACCTAGCATTTATCTACATTGAACTGCATCTGCCACTTTTCTGAACAGGAATTGAGATTGTCTAAATCCTTCTAAAGTTCCCTGACATCTACGTTTGAATCAATTATCCTACCTATCTTCGTGTCATCGGCGAATTTGCTCATATCACTAGTAATTCCCTCATCAAGGTCATTGATATATATTATAAACAACGGGCCTAAGACTGATATATGTGGAACACCACTTGTTACAGACCCCCACTCGGATTTAACCTCATTTATGCACACTCTCTGCTTCCTATTGGTGAGCCATGACTCGATCCATGACAACACTTTTCCCACAATGTCTCTGGTGAGGTACTCTATCAAAAGCCTTACTAAAATCTAAATAAACAATATCGAATTCTTTATCGTGATCAAAAGCCTCAAAAGCTTTACTAAAGAAGGTTAATAAATTAGATAGGCAGGAACGACCCATCATGAATCCATGCTGAGTATCATTAATCAAATTATGGTTTTCTAGATGGCTTCTTATAATATCAGCTATAATTGACTCTAGTAATTAGTCTACAATTGAGGTCAGGCTTATTGGGCTGTAATTTGACGGTAGTGACTTGTCCCCTGCTATAAAAATAAAAACTACATTGACCATCTTCCACATATCAGACACTACGCCTGTTTGACATGCGCAATCTAGGAATATTTATTGTATACATTAGACAATCCAGTGGCTTTATCAATACATATTCTAGGACATAATTTGAAGACAGTAGAACTATATACAACTGAAACGACTACGGTCTGAAAATTTGTCTTGATAAAGCCACTGGATGACGAAACGTCTACAATAAAGATAACCAAATGTTGCACGTGAGTCTAATTTTCATCAGTTATAGAGATGTTTTAGCTATAGATTGATTTTGGGATAAAAATTGAATTCTTACGTTGCCAATGGTATTTATGTAGGTCCTGTGTGAGTTGTAATAATAGTTTAAACTAAGAGTTAGTGGTCACCATCTTTCCTATAACAATAACAATAAACTTACCTTCACTAGTAATAGTTGTTTGGATGGTCTTCACAAATTGATTAAATAGACACGTAAGAAAACACTAGGATATATTTGATAGCAAATGTTAGATCATGGGATCTTGATCACTTCTAACAAACAGTGATTATAATGAAAGTATATATAGGCTGAGAGAGAGGTGTGACACCTGACAATAAGGTCATGTGACTCAAGTCTGAGCCCTCTCACTCACAAGAGCCACCAGCCTCAGGTGTCAGGATGACCTGCAAAAAATATATTATTATTATTATTACTATTATTATTATAATCATTATTATCATTATTAAACAGTATTGTACATGAATAGCATTCAATACCGACAAGATGAAAATTAGACGTAAATGAATTGTTCAGAGAACAAACAAGTTGATAGATTAGAGTGATGGACTGACTACATCGACTGAAGACCGAGGGACTGATTACCTCAAACTCTTTCTGATCTTCACGATTCTCCTTTGTATGGAATAATGAAGCCACTGTGTGGCGAAACGTTTTCTCAATAAAGATACCCAAGTGTTGCATATGTGTCTAATTTATCATGAAAATTAGAGTCATCTGCAACATCTTGGAATCTTTATTAAGAATGGTGTATAGAACTAAAGTTAGAGATAAGATAGGTCCCCTTAAAAATAATTATGGGTATCTTACTGACAAAGAGAATGAAATGTGCTCTATTTTTAATAATTATTTTCTCTCGGTTTTCACACAGGAAGACACTAATACACTGCAACAGGCCTACTGGCCCATACTTGGCAGGTCCATGTCAAAACCAACCCACCAACAAAAATATTTGTCCAACCCATCCCCATTCAAGGGGTTGGATTTGAGTGGGACTCGCACTTGAACATAAGAACATAAGAAAGGAGGAACACTGCAGCAGGCCTGTTGGCCCATACTAGGCAGGTCCTTCACAATCCATCCTACTAACAGAATAATTGCCCAACCTAATTTTCAATTCTACCCAAGAAATAAGCTTTGATGATTCTATTAACTCAAGTGCGAGTCCCACTCAAATCCAACCCCTCTCACTCATGTATTTATCCAACCTAAATTTGAAACTACCCAAGGTCCAAGCTTCAATGACCCTACTAGGCAGACTGTTCCACTCATCAACTACCCTATTTCCAAACCAATATTTTCCTATATCCTTTCTAAATCTAAACTTATCCAATTTGAATCCATTATTGCGGGTTCTCTCTTGGAGAGATATCCTCAAGACCTTATTTATATTCCCCATATTAATACCCATCTTCCACTTATATACCTCGATAGACCGTTTGAAGCAAAATAAATCGCCAGGCCCTGATGAGCTTTTTCAAGTGTTCTTAAGGAATGCAAAA
>WNWK01029407.1:0-24439 GCA_009830355.1 Cherax destructor | reverse complement strand
AATAATAATGATCGGTATGGTACAAAAGTATAACTTGCGTGTTGGAGATAAAACCGGTCCTTCTGGCAGCTCCTACTGTACGGCGGCCGTACTCTGGCACCCTGGTTTACCTCTGGCACTCTGTTTACTTCTGGCACCTGGTAAACCTCACCCCGCTTTAACACCTGGGTTTCCGTGCACTTATGGTTCACTCTACTGGGTTTAGATTTTGTTTTTGTTTTTTCCTACACCACAACACTGCTGGTTTTTTCTATGCTGACTGGAAGATATACGGACTTATGTTAGTGAAATCGTTCACTGACAACTCACAACTTGACACTGTTTATCGTATTTTTCAGCTGGACAAATTACGTATTTCCTCAGGATTGTGCACCTTTTCGTATTTCATAAATTTTTATATCAATGTAATCACTAGATTTTGGTCAGGTATACTAACAGTTTAAAATTATCAATACACGGACTTGCGTGGTAAGGACCCGGCGGCCGCTGTCAACTGATTTCAAACACGAAACTCGTTAGGCCTACACTTCCACCTTTGTTTTCACTTAACATCTATTAACTTTGTATACTATGGCACCACTGATATATTCACTATACAGATCTATCTTCACCCTATTTTCAGGGAGACTTTCCTTCCTCTGACAAATAAACGTTCTGTTTTGTTATTTCACAAGGCACTTAAGTTCCCCTCTGGCTTTATGGCACTATGTTCTGGCACACTAATTCCCTTGTTTTTGTCTCTGTATAACTGTTTTCTGCCTGGTTTGTTGCGAGCTCTTACCAGTGCAATTTGCAAGGTGATGGAACGTCTAGTTAATAGACGTTTGATGTGGTATTTAGAGATGCACAATAGTCTCTCCCCTAGTCAATATGGCTTTCGTAAGGGCCGTTCTGCCATTGACCCCTTGCTGCGTTTGGATACGTATATTCGTAATGCCTTTGCCAATAACCACTCGGTTATCGCCATCTTTTTCGATCTTGAGAAGGCTTATGACACAACTTGGAGATATAATATCTTGGCCCAGGCCCACTCTTTAGGCCTCCGAGGCAACCTACCATTCTTCCCTAAGGCCTTCTTAACTGACAGACATTTCCGGGTCCGGGTTAGTAATGAACTTTCCCCGGAATTTGTCCAAGCTGAAGGTGTCCTCCAGGGTTGTGTTCAGAGCACAACACTCTTTCTTCTTGCTATAAATAATCTGGCATCTGTTCTCCCATCCAATATTTGGTCATCGCTTTATGTTGATGACTTTGCTATAGCTTGTGCAGGTGCTGACTGTCACCTCATTGCAGTTTCCCTCCAGCATGCCATCAACCGAGTTTCCGATTGGGCCACCTCTCACGGGTTTAAATTTTCTTGTAACAAAACTCATCAGATTATGTTTACTAGACGTTCAGTGGTCTCTGATCATCCGTTGTACCTATACGGCTCACGTATCCCAGAACGTGATACAGTCAGGTTTCTCGGCCTCCTGTTCTGTTTGACCGTCGATTGTACTGGAAACCTCACATTACCCCTCTGACGGCAACTTGTCATAGCCGGCTGAACCTCCTAAAAACCCTCGCACATCTTTCGTGGGGGGCTGATCGTAGCACTCTCCTCCGCCTACACTCAGCCCTAATTTTATCGAAACTCGATTATGGTGACCAGATATATTCAGCGGCTTCCCCTGCTACTCTTTCTAGCCTTAATCTCATACATCTCCAGGGATTGCATTTATGCCTTGGCGCATTTCGTTCTTCCCAGTTGAGAGCCTCTATGTAGAAGCGAACATTCAATCCTTGTCTGATCGTCGTGATGCACATTGCATTCGCTATTATGTTCGCTCTCATGACCTCCGCAATCCTTCCATGTATAGGATTGTCACAGATGTTAGTAGGCGCTCTTTATTTGGCCATCGCCCTGTATACTTCGTCCCTTTTCTCTTCGTCTACATTCACTCTTGTCTTCCTTCAATTACCACCTTTATACGTTCATGTGACATCTCCTTTCCAGAACCCCTTGGGAAATTCCGCTGTCCGTGTCTGTTCTATTCTCTACCTTGCGTGAAAGCCCAATTACCTACGGCGGCTTCTCGCTCTTTCTTTCTAGACCACTTCCATTCTCATTCCCATGCCATCGCAGTATACACAGATGGTTCAAAGTCATCTGATGGTGTCTGATTCGCAGCAGTCTTTCCGGACATTGTCGTGCGAGGGCATCTGCTACCCTCGGCTAGCATCTTTATGGCTGAATTGTATGCCATTCATGTTGTACTTATCCGTATTGCATCTATGCCTGTGTCACCATTTGTGGTCATTTCAGATTCCTTAGTGCTATACAGGCTATCCGTAAAATTGATACACCTCACCCCTAGTTCTTCGTATCCCCCTTTTGGTTCACCATATCTCTAGCAAGCACAAAGATATTGTTTTTGTTGGGTCCCTGGTCATGTTGACGTACAGGGCAATGAACAGGCAGACACTGCTGCGCGGTCAGCGTACATGCCCTTTCCCAGTTTCATATAGAGGTGTTCCTTTCACGGACTATTTTGCGGTCATTGCTACCCACCTTCGCACCCGTTGGAAACAACGCTTGTCTGACCTGCTAAATAACAAACTTCATTCTATTAAACCAATTATAGGTTTCTGGTTTTCTTCTTGTCACCAATGTCGAGGTTGGGAGACTACTCTCTCTTGTCTTCGCATCGGCCACACTTGTCTTACTCAGGGGTATCTCATGGAGAGGCTCCCGCCTCTCTGTGAGCATTGTCAGGTTCCAGTGTCTGTTCGACATATTCTTTTGGGGACTGCCCACTCTATCAACGAGCGAGCAGAATTTCCTCCAACGGCGTCTTCGCTCTGCGGCCCTTTCTTTCCCTTTTCCCTTCTTGCAGATGGACCCTCCTTTAATCCTGACTCTCTCGTTGACTTTTTGACAGAAACTGACTTACTACACAAGCTCTGAAGATTATATCTCTAGCACCTCCCTCAGTCCCTTCTACCTTGATCTCTTGCTACCCTTTATCCCTGCACTATCCACTGTTCTGCTGCACTCCATACCCTACTAATCATCCATCTCCCTCTTACAACCCACTCTCCCTGCATCCTGCAATAACCTGCAGCACTGTATAACCCTTGTGGTTTAGCGCTTCTATTTGATTATAATAATAATAATAATTTTTTATGTTTGATAACAGAGCAGGTGATGCAAAATTAAACATTGAGATCACAACACTCCTATTGCTAAACATAATGAGGGCAAATTCCTGGGCCTTCACCTCGACAGTAACCTGAAATTCAGCACTCATACCCAACAATAACAAAGAAAGTGTCCAAAACTGTGGGGATCCTTTTAAGATCGTTACTATGTACCACAATCAGCCCTACTCACTATACTATTAACTCATCTATCCCTCCCTCACATATGCCATTTGTGCTGGGGATCAACAGCAGCAAGACACCTAAAACCAATAATAACCCAACAAAAGCTGCAGTAAGAATTATCATGTAACCCAACGCTAGGCAACCCCCCCACCACTCTTCAAAGACCTAAACTTACTCACTGTTCAGAACATCCATACTTATACCCAATCTACATTTATGAACCATATTACCAACTTAACCCCGAACTAAAACTTTATTACAGTTGTGACAGGACTCATAGACATAATACCAACACAAACATCTCTTTGACATTCCCCGTGTCTGACTAAATCTATCAAAATTCAATGTACATAAAAAAGGGGCCCAAAATCTGGAACTCCCTGCCTGAAAACTCTAGAACTGCAGACACAACCTCCATTTTCAAAAACACCTTAAAAAATAATTCACTTAGGTAGTTAACCACATGGAAAAACTTTATCTTACACATATCCACAACAAAATTACACTTATTGATATCGGATTTCCCCTTTAAATTTTTCACATGACTGTAAAAGATTCTAATACAACTATTGTTTCATAATTCTTAAGCTAGCCAAAATTTGCCCAAGACACTCCCAAAATAGAAACTTTTCTGCCAACACGTCACCCTTTCCATTAATATGTAAACTAATTTTAAATTGTTAAACCTAGTTAATCATTTCTTTTTTCTCAATGCGGTGATAAAACTCAGATGTAAAAGGGCACTTTTGTGTTTTTTTTTCCTGAAAAACCCGACGGGGTTGAGATTGGGTGAGAGAGGGGGAAAGATCTGCCCAAAAAATTTTTTTTAAAAAATTTTTTAGGGCGGGGAAATTAGATATTGGTCTATAATTTTTCTCTGTTTGATCACCTCCTTTGGGGAGGGGGGCCCCCTATTTTTGGGGGAAATTGTTGGGAAGGTAGGGGTTTTCCCGGGATTTATTGAAGAGGTTGCAAAAATTTGGGGTGACAGTTTTTGGAAGTTTTTTTGAAAAAAAAAGGGGGGTTTTTAAAATGCCCTGCCTTTTTTAAGGGTGTTGATTAGACCGGATTTAATTGGTTGAAGGAGAAAAAAAGGGTGATTGGGGAGGTTTTGGGAGGTAGTTTTTGGGTTGACCCAACCCCCTGATTCTTTTCCTTTGGGAAAAAAAACATTCCCCCGGGTTTTTTTTGCCCCAGGGGTCGTCAATAAAAAAAAAAGGCTGAGAGCCCCTTAGGGGTTGGGGCGGGTTTTCCCCCCGGGTATGGTGCTAATGAAAATTTTAAAAATGATGTATCCCCCCTTATATTAGATTCATTGGGATTATGTTGCCCCACTACTTGCTCTTTTGTTTTCCCCCAAGTTTGGGGGGTTTTGGGAAAAAACGGGGGGGAAAAAAAACAATGAGGATCATTTTGGGATGCCCCCCTCCAAAAAATTTTAAAATATGCAAAAGAATTTGTTTTTCCCCAACATCAGAGATCTTTTACTGAAAAAAAAAATTCCAAATTTGGGGGTTTAAATTGCTCGGGGGGGGCCTTTTTTAAAACCCCAGCACAGAACCCCCCAAATTTTTTCCCCTCAGCACGGGTGAACACCCCTCCAGATGGACAAAAAAGGGGGAAACCCCCCCCTCCCATGAATCAGAACATGATCTGTGGCAAGAAAGGCAACAGCGGCATTTCCCCCGGGGCTCCAGGGAAAAAAACCCCCTTTTTCCCCAAACTACCATCCCTTTTTTTCCCCCCAAACTTTTTTTAAACCCCCACAAAAAAAGTTTGCCAAACCAAAACATGCCCCCCTTAAACTGTATTGATAATTTAGCCAAACAGCACATTTTCCCCAAAATTTTTTTTACGTTGATGGTTCTTTTCCCCAATCCAGGGTTTGCAGCAAAAAGGGTTTGTAAACCAAGGAGGGCCCCCTTTTAAAAAAAAATTGGGGGAACCATCAATAACGGGGCCCCTTTTTCCCCTTTTTCAGACAGAACTGTTTGCCATACTCCTTGCACTAAATGCGTCCATGTATCAAAATTAATTTTTAATTGAAACTGTTTCTCTGTAAACCAAAAATTTTTTCCAACTACTTTATAACTTGAAATTTTGGTTTGGGGTAAAACCAGGAAGGTGGGGGATTTGGGAAAAGGGGGAAGCCGAGTCCACATGCTGTGGATTCCATCTCCATTGGTTTTCGATGCATGATAGAACTAAAAAATTTTGGCAAGTTTATTTTTAAAAGGGGGAAAAATTTTATTATTTTTAAATCAAATAGAATAAAAGGGGGGATAGTTTAAAACCCCCCTTGGCTTAAAAAGTTAGCAGTTTGAGAAAATAATAAAAAAGAACTTCAACTGTTTTTTTTTTGACTTAAGACTCGGGGGGTTTGACACCAGTCAGCCCCTCTATCATCATTCAAAATAGGAGGAGCCACATGTTTTATGGTGCATGCAAAAAATAAGCCCCCCTCTTTTTGTCCTTTCCGCCCGCCCCGGTTTACCAAAACTTTGGGGGTTAAAAAAACCCCCCCCCCCGATGGAGCCAAACAAGATGTAAACTTTTTCCATTGGGTTATTGTCACACCCCCCCCCTCATTATGTATTTTGGGTGCGTCCCCCCTGCGGCCCCCTTTACTGGGTTTGGGGAAAAAATTTAAAAAATTCAGAGACTACTCATTCCCCCAAAAGTTCAAGATAGTCCCCAAAAATTTTATCCACAGTGGTATTTTTCAGACCATTCTGGGAAAAAAAACCCCCCCTTTCCCCGAAAAAAACATTTCCACGGGGGGTGTGTGTGTAAGGAAAATTTTTGTATGTGTATGTGTGTATGTATATACATGTATTGTGTATGTGTATATATGTATGTGTATATGTATATTTTTGTGACCCAACAATTAAAATTTGCACCAATAACTCATTACAGTTTGGGGGGGGGGGTAGACTAAAGATTGCTCATTGCTTTATAATTTGTTCTGAGGGGGAACCAGAACAGCGTAAGTAAATTTACTTACATGATTCATTACTTTTTAACTAGTGAATTAATTAAATTTTACCTTGTTCAGCTTAAAAATTTGGGGCCCAGTCTCTGGACCCTATATATACCTTTTGTAATCTGCAAATACCTTTGTAACTTGTCATGATTGGACCATCCGAAATTCATTACCTTTTTAACTTGCTCAGCTATCAAACTTTAGGGCCAACCCGGACCCATTATGTACCCCGTAATCTTTTGACTACCGCCCACAGGATGGGGGGGTATTTAAAAAAAGATATCAAACTAACTGTCTCAGTTTGGGGAAATTTGGGGTTCATCTGTTTTTTATAATTTGATGGATTGGGGGCTTGGGAAACTTTTATTTCCTAGAACTGCAGATAGGGTTTTCCCTTTTTTCAAACACCTTTTATGTTATATAGTCTGTTTTCATAATTTATTTTTTTTTATTTTCCTTATCAGGCTGGTAAGGATTGATGAGTAGCGTTTGGATTGTTCTCTGGTTATTAGACCCCCCTTTTATATTGTTTTTCATATTGGTGCCTTTTTTTAATGGATTTAAGGATGCTGGGTGTTAGCCAGGGTTGTTGAGTCTTTAGTTTTGATCTGTTTAGTTTTTTGAAATGTTTGTTATAGAGGTGGTGGGTTTTTAAGGAAATTTTTGATGCATTCATTAATATCTGAATATGTTTCTAACTCATTATTCCAGTCAATGTCAATCATAGCTGTTATAAAGTTATTAACAGCTGACTCGTTATGTAGTCTGAATAAGTAAGTTAGTTAGTTTTTGGGATACACAAATACATTCATCAAGAACTGCAAAAACAATAGACATAGCACCGCCCACAAAAGGGGTAGTAAAGCAATAGCAAAGAACTACAGACCAATAGCGCTAACGTCCCATATCATAAAAATTTGAAAGGGTTCTAAGAAGCAAGATCGCCACTCATCTTGATACCCATCTATTGCACAACCCAGGGCAGCATGGGTTTAGAGAGGTCGCTCCTGTCTGTCCCAACTACTAGACCACTACGACAAGGTCCTGGATGCTCTGAAGACAAACAGAATGCAGATGTTATATACACAGACTTTGCAAAAGTTTGACAAGTGTGACCATGGTGTAATAGCACACAAAATGCGTGATAAAGGAATAACAGGAAAAGTTGGTAGATGGATCTATAATTTCCTAACAAGTAGAACACAAAGAGTAGTAGTCAACAGAGTAAAGTCTGAGGCAGCTACTGTGAAAAGCTCTGTTCCACAAGGCACAGTACTCACTCCCATCCTGTTCCTCATCCTCATATCGGACATAGACAGGATATAAGCCACAGTGCCGTGTCTTCCTTTGCATATGACACCCGAATCTGTGACAGTGTCCACCGTTGAAGACACTGCAAGACTCCAAGCAGACATAAACCAAATCTTTAAATGGGCTGCAGAAAACAATATGAAATTCAATGATGAGAAATTTCAATTACTCAGATACGGAAAACGTGAGGAAATTAAAATCTCATCGGAGTACAAAACTAATTCCAACCACACAATATAGCGAAAACTAATGTCAAAGACCTAGGAGTGATCATGTCAGAGGATCTCACCTTCAAGGACCATATCACCGTAGCAATCACATCTGCTAGAAAATGGCAAGATGGATAATGAGAACCTTCAAAACCAGGATGCCAAGCCCATGTTGACACTTTACAGATCACTTGTTCTATCTAGGCTGGAATATTGCTGCACACTAACTGCACCTTTCAAGGCAGGTGAAATTGCTGACCTTGAAAATGTGCAGAGAACTTCACGGCACGCATAAGTGATAAACCACCTCATACTGGGAACGCTTGAAGTTTCTAAACCTGTACTTTTAGAACGCAAGCGGAGAGAATATTATTATATACACATGGAAAATTCTCGAGGGATTAGTACCAAACTTGCACACGAGAGTCACTCCCTACGAAAGCAAAAGACTCGGCAGGCGATGTAACATCTCCCCAGTGAAAGCAGGGTGCCACTAGCACGTTGAGGGACAACACATAAGTGTCAGGGGCCCAAGATTGTTCAACTGCCTCCCAGCATACATCAGGGATATTACCAACAAACCCTGGCTGTCTTCAAGCAGGCACTGGACAGGCACCTAAACTCGGTACCTGACCAGCCAGGCTGTGGTTTGTACGTTGGACTGCGTGCGGCCAGCAGTAACAGCCTGGTTGATCAGGCTCTGGTCCAACATGAGGCCTGGTCACAGACCGGGCCGCAGGGGCGTTGACCCCTGGAATTCTCTCCAGGTACTCCAGGTATAGCAGCATGTGTGTAGAGAACCTAGGATAACCCAAAAGTCAGACAGAGTGACTTATCCTTTTAGTACCTAAATATTATACATTGTAGGAGATATATGTTATTATATTATAAAGGATATATGTGTACTAGGAATAAGGTAAAAGAGTTATTTACATTTACATGTGTGTTAGCTACATTCATTAGTTACCTTTGGCTCTCTTCTGAACTGGCTCATTCTATGAGTGCTTCGACATGTGCAGGCAGTCTGTTCCATTCATTTATTGCTGTACAATAAAAGGTGTTTGAAGCCTGGCCACTGACTGTGGGTACTACAAAGTTGTGCCTCTCCCTAGTACTATGACTGCTGTCTCCCTAGTACTATGACTGCTGTCTCCCTAGTACTATGACTGCTTTGTTCCCAGCCTTGACAAAATTGGCAGCAAGATATTCTGGACACTGTGAGCAATTTTATAAACTTGATTTAACTTAAGTTGTTTTACTCTGTCTTCAATCTTCAGCATATCTAATTGTTGTAATTCATCCTGGCCTACATGTTCTCTTGGACCTAGGTCTAGGATGAATCTTGGACCCAGGTCTAGGATGAATCTTGGACCCAGGTCCAGGATGAATCTTACCATTTTGTTCTGGGTGATTTGCAGTTTATCTTTCAGTTTTTTGTCAAGGCAGAGTACCATGAAGAGCAAGCGTAGTCCATATGGCATTGTATAAGAGCTAGACATAGGGTCTTGCGAGCCTCGGTAGGTAGACACTGTGCTTGTCTGTAGAGGAACTTCAGTCTGGCATTCGCCTTCTTTACTACACTGTTCCCTATCAATTCTCCTGACATGCATGGGTCAAAGGGGATTCCCAGATATTTTACTGAGAAAACTGAAGTGATGGGTTCCCCATTACACCGGACATTAAAATTATTTACCCTTCTCAGTTTATATTTCGTGCCAAAGAATATGGCTTCTGTTTTCCTGAGATGTAACGATAGTTTGTTGTCTACTAACCATTTGCTGCAGGACTCTAGTTCCAGTGTTAATACATTAGCTATATCTTGTGGGTCTTTACCTGACATTAACAGAGCACTGTCATCCGCATACAGTTGGAGTTTGCACTTGACACTGATGGGCATATTTACATAACACAGGAATAATAAGGGACCCAGAATACTACCTTGGGGAACTCCACATGCTATCGGCAGTGGTTCTGATTCCGTTTTGTTGATTTTGACAATTTGTTTCCTGTTACTAAGATAGGACTTAAACCAGTCTGTGGAACCTATATAATATCTTGGGGCAAATTACCTAGGTTGGTTATGAGAAAGGTAGGGTAGTGGTCTGTGGTGTATGTGATTATGCCTGACTTTAGAGGGGATATAGTGTTAGTCCAGATGTGGTCTAATAATGAGATACTAGTCTCAGAGATTCTTGTATGTTTTGATATTGTTGTTAGTAACAAGCAGTTGCTCATAGTGTTTGTGAATTCTGTTACCTCTGGGTCCTGGTCATGTAGGAGATTTATGTTGAAATCTCCTGTGAGCAGCAAATGGTCTTTGTTCATGTGAGCATCAGTTATCAGGTTTCCTAATTTTTCACTAAAGTGGTGAATGTTTGACTGTGGTAGTCTGTAGATGTTTATTACTGTGAGGGGTTTTTGCAGGTCTTTTGATTTAAATTTAGCTATAATATATTCTCCATGCTCATCCCTTGTGCAAGAGTTATTGATACATTCAAGTTGATCTGAGTAATATACATGTATAGCTATTCCACCCCCTCGCTGATCAGTCCTACAGTTGTGTATGGCTGTATAACCTGGGATGGCATAGACATCTGTAATACTAGGCTTTAGCCAGGTCTCAGTTAGTGTGATGATTGACATATTGGTCTGTAAGGATTGGAGTAATGCTGTGAGGTCATCATAATGTTTACTCAAAGATCTAACATTGTAATTAAAGATAGTTATGTTATTGTTGGAAAATTCTCGAGGGATTAGTACCAAACTTCCACACGAAAATCACTCCCTACGAAAGCAAAAGACTCGGCAGGCGATGTAACATCTCCCCAATGAAGAGCAGGGTGCCACTAGCACGTTGAGGGACAACAAAATAAGTGTCAGGGGCCCAAGATTGTTCAACTGCCTCCCAGCATACATCAGGGGGATTACCAACAAACCCCTGGCTGTCTTCAAGCAGGCACTGGACAGGCACCTAAAGTCGGTACCTGACCAGCCAGGCTGTGGTTCGTACGTTGGACTGCGTGCGGAAAGCAGTAACAGCCTGGTTGATCAGGCTCTGGTCCAACATGAGGCCTGGTCACAGACCGGGCCGCGGGGGCGTTGATCCCTGGAATTCTCTCCAGGTAAACTCCAGGAGTAATGTCTTGCTTGATCTGCTGTGTAGTAATTACAGTTGCTGTTGGAATCATGTAAGTCATTTAATAATAGGTTGATGTCAGGATCTATGAGTGTAATCATAAGATTTGGTGTTATTCTATAACTAGACTTGAGAACAATGGAATATGCTAAACTTAACAATATGATACTAGATTAATTATTCTTACTAACTATTGGATTATTACAATTTTGAACAAGTTTTCACAGAGATATAGGATATTTTTACAATGTTGATGATTTACTAATTGAACTGGCTAATGAAATGGTTGGAATAGTTACTATGACTAGTATTAATTTGTTTGGGACAATTATTTGGATTCAATATTGCACTGGTTGAAATCTTAGAATTTATAAAAGACAGTAAGAGGTAAATGAATGTAAAGAACTATTTTAAGAGAATATAGAGATTAATTGTACAAAGTAAAATGGACTAAAAGTAAAAATGGTTTTGATCAAATTTTAAGTAAATAAAGTGATTACTAATACTTGTTAACGACGAATTAATAAAAATATCAACATGGATGACAGCCAATAAACTTACACTCAACACTGATAAGACCTTCTATATTATGTTTGGCAACAGAGCAGGTGATCCACAATTAAACATTAAGATCAACACTACACCTATTGCTAAAAATAATGAGGGCAAATTCCTGGGCCTTCACCTTGACAGTAGCCTGAAATTCAGCACCCAAAGCCAACACATAACAAAGAAAGTGTCTAAAACTGTGGAGATCCTCTCTAAGATACGGTATTATGTACCACAATCACCCCTACTCACATTATACTATTCACTCATCTATCCCTACCTCACATATGCCATTTGTGCATGGGGATCAACAGCAATTACCCACCTAAAGCCAATAATAACCCAACAAAAAGCAGCAGTAAGAGTTATCACGCAATCCAATGCTAGGCAGCACCCCCCCCCCCACTCTTCAAAGACCTAAACCTACTCACTGTTCAGAACATCCATACTTACTACTCTATCTACATTTATAGAACCATAAATTCCAACTTTAACCCTGAACTAAAACACTTTCTTGACAGTTGTGACAGGACCCATAGACATAATACCAGACATAAACATCTCTTTGACATTCCCCGTGTCCGACTAAATCTATACAAAAATTCAATGAGCATAAAAGGGCCTAAAATCTGGAACTCCCTGCCTGAAAACTCCAGAAATGCAGACACAACCTCCATTTTCAAAAGCACCGTTGTGGAAACTTATTTCTTTGCTAAAAGTTCCACAGGGTAAGTGAGCCGTATGGAGCCTTAGACATACCAAAGATAGGCCCTCTGGAGTTTATGAATCCACACACCCAACCAAAACAAACATACACATTCAAGTTGGCGGAGGTAACAATTGTGTACATTTTAGTTGATAGATTTATTCTCCTAGGAAAGCCTAGGCAAGTTTGTACAGTTAGTAACTAATATTAGGATTATTAAGGCAACGTTAGATATTAACAATATAGTTCTAGCACCTTGACATAGGTAGTTTAGGGCCCAAATAGACGAACATTGGGTTATATAGGCCAAAGAGAAATGGCAGTCCCTTGCGGAGGTCAAGCAGTGTGAGACTCACGACGCATGACCTGCGTTCTTAACCAGACCAGACTTCAACCAGAGAACAAGTGCTGCGAGCAAGGCAGCATTCCCCACGTGAACTCTCAACATCTGTCCTCGGGGCCCGGAGGAGATATCCCGAAGTACCGCGGATATCTTTCTCCATCCAAACCCATTACAGTAAGACTAGACTTTCTTTCTCTCAGTATCTGGCCTGTTTTCTGGTGGAAACGTTAGTGAGTTATCTCTGGGTCTTAAGCGGACGGACGCTTTTGTATTGGTATGTACCAGCGTCGTCTCTTAAGTTCAAGTCTGGAAGCTAGTGTCCCATACTGCTTAGATATTGTTCAGAGGATAACCCCCCTTTGAGTTTGGGATTTATGAGTTTAGAGCAAGACACTAATACCACTTAAATTTTGCAGATTAAGGTTCTTCCCTACACATGGTGTTTAGAGGGGGTTATAGCTTAGGAAGACTAGGAGACACATTTCTACTCCATCAAGTAAGTTAAACCCTTTCATAATTGTGCATGTAGTGGGGAATTCTTTCTACTGCAGTCAGCTAGAAATTTGTCCCATAGCCACTTGTAAGTCTGAGAGAAGCGTCTCAGAGTGTTGGTGTCAACAGCACTTGCCCAGAGTGCAGCTTACAAGGAGGCAGTCCCAAGACAAGTTTTTATAACCGTTAAAAAACATCTTATCTCACTTACGCACCCAACCGGTAGCTAACCACATGAAAACTACTTTATCTTGCACATATCCACAGCAAAAGACACTTACTGATATCTGTGATTCCCCTTAATTTCACATGACAAACCAAAATTCTAATACAACTATTGCTTCATAATTCTTAAGCTAGTCATAAATTTGCCTAAGAAAATCCAATATAAAATACGTTTCCCTAAGACACTCCAATATAGAATAAGTTTGCCTAAGACACTCCAATATAGAAACGGTATTATGCCAATACATCACCTTTACCATTAATACATAAACTAATTGTTAAATTCTTTAAACTAATTGTTTAATTCTTAAATGTTTGAATTTCAGTACCTCAATATTGTAAACCTAGTTAATCACTACAATTACCTAACCTTACTATCAGTACAATCATTGTGTCACTATTGAGTAAGTCCTATCATAAGACTGCCTGAAAAGCCTAGGCATACCTAGGCATATTATTGGCCATCTTATAATATCTACTTCATAAAATGTACATTACTATAAGTACACCCCACTCTGTATATTACTAGAAATAAAGAATTTGAATTTGAATTTGAATTTTGGTCAAGCATGTCAAGAAATAAGAGAAAGTGCAAAGGTTTGCAACAAGGCTAGTTCCACAACTCAGGGGACTGCCCTATGAAGAAAGGATGAGGGAAATAGGACTAACAACACTGGAGGACAGAAGGGTTCGAGGAGACATGATAACGACATACAAAATACTGCGGGGAATCGACAAGGTAGATAGTGACAGGATGTTCCAGAGAGGGAACACAGAAACAAGGGGACACAACTGGGAAGCTGAAGACTCAGATGAGTCAAAGGGATGTTAGGAAGCAATTCTTCAGCCATAGAGTAGTTAGGAAGTGGAATAGTCTAGCGAACGATATAGTGGAGGCGGGAACCATACATAGTTTTAAGACAAGGTATGATAAAGCTCATGGAGCAGGGAGAGCAGAGACCCAGTAGCAGACAGTGCAGAGGCGGGGCCAGGAGCTGAGTCTCGACCCCTGCAACCACAATTAGGTGAGTACACACACATACACACACATGGGGTGAGTATAACACCAGGCACATCTCCTGAGGCGCACATCAACCAAATAACTGCTGCAGCATACGGGCGCCTAGCAAACCTAAGAACATCATTCCGACATCTTAATAAAGAATCGTTCAGGACCCTGTACACTGTGTACGTTAGGCCCATACTGGAGTACGCAGCACCAGTTTGGAACCCACACCTAGCCAAGCATGTGAAGAAGCTCGAGAAAGTGCAAAGGTTTGCAACAAGACTAGTCCCGAGCTAAGGGGTATGTCCTACGAGGAAAGGTTAAGGGAAATCGACCTGATGACACTGGAGGACAGGAGAGATAGGGGGGACATGATAACAACATATAAGATACTGAGAGGAATTGACAAAGTGGACAGAGACAGAATGTTCCAGAGATGGAACAGGAACAAGGGGACACAGTTGGAAGTTGTAGACTCAGATGAATCACAGAGATGTTAGGAAGTATTTCTTCAGTCACAGAGTGGTCGGGAAGTGGAATAGTTTAGAAGTGATGTAGTGGAGGCAGGCTCCATACATAGCTTTAAGAAGAGGTATGATAAAGTTCATGGCGCAGGGAGAGTGACCCAGTAGCGGCCAGTGAAGAGGCGGGGCCAGGAGCTATGACTCGACCCCTGCAACCACAACTAGGTGAGTACACCCACACACACGTGTGTATGGTAATGCTTTATTTACAGGGAGCAAAATGCTTGAGTCAGAAGCCAGATACAGGTATGGTAGGATTGTGGATAGTAGAGTCAGAGTGCACATGCTGTGGATTCCATCTCACATTGGTCTTCAGATGCATGATAGAACTGATAAATTGGCTAAGTTTTATGCTTTCAAAGAGGAGGTAGATTACAATCTTGGCTTGTCAGTTAGCAGTTTGAGAACAATAATACGAAAAGAACTTCAACTGAATTTTATTGACTTAAGACTCAGGGAGATTGACACCAGTCAGTCCATCTATCATCATTCTATCATGCAGGAGGAGCCACATGTCTATGGTGCATCCAACAAAATAAGCAGACTCTTGGATGTCACCACCGCCCGCCTCCGGCTGGGTTACAAGTATCTTTGGCAGGTTAAATCACCACCACCAGATGTAGACCAAACAAAATGTAAACTTTGTCAGTTGGACTATTGTCACACCCTGCGTCATTATGTACTGGAGTGCGTCACACCCTGCGTCATTATGTACTGGAGTGCGATAAAATTAATGAATTCAGAGACAACTCACTCAGAAATGTTCAAGATATGTCAAAGTATTTTATCCACAGTGGTATATTACAGACCATTCTGGAAAAATACCCTGACTTTGCTCCCTGTAAATAAAGCATTGCCACGTGTGTGTGTGTGTGTGTGCGTGTTGATTGCCATTTTGTCCTATGCACATGTCAATTGAAGGCTGGGCCTGTTGTGTGTGCGTGTGTGTGTATGTATATATATGTGTGTTAGTTACCATTTTGTCCTAGGCACATGTCGATTAGACACTAGGCCTGTTGTATGTATGTGTGTGTGTGTGTGTGTGTGTGTGTGTGTGTGTGTGTGTGTGTGTGTGTGTATGTGTGTGTAATGAAACACTTGAAATGTTTCGGCCCGCCGGAATTGAACCGGGCCTCCGTGCGTGAAGCAAGAGCGCTAGCCACCATGCCATTGGGGCGTGTATGTGTGTATATGTGTAGGTGTGTGTGTGTGTGTATATGTAAGTGTATATGTATATGTGTGTGTGTGTGACCCAACAATAAAATTTTCACCAAGAACTCATTACAGTTGTGACCGGGTGTAGACTAGTGAATTGTTCATTGCTTTATAATTTGTTCATGATTGTAACCATGTATAAACGTAAGTAAATTTACTCACATGTTTCATTACCTTTGTAACTTGTGAGTTCATTACCTTTGTAGCTTGTTAGTTCATTACCTTTGTAACTTGCTCAGCTATCAAACTTTGGGGTCCAGTCCCTGGACTCATTATGTACCTCTGTAATCTTTTGACTACCGCCCACAGGATGGGTATGGGGAGCATAATAAAGATATCAAACTAAAACTAAAGCTGAAGGTGTCCTCCAGGGATGTGTTCTGAGCACAACACTTTCTCGCTATAAATAATCTGGCATCTGTTCTCCCATCCAATATTTAGTCATCACTTTATGTTCATGGCTTTGCTATAGCTTGTGCGGGCACTGATTATCACATCATTGCAGTTTCCCTCCAGCATGCCATCAACCGTGTTTCCGATTGGGCCACCACTCACGGGTTTAAATTTTCTAGTGGCAAAACTCACCAAATTACGTTTACTAGACGTTCAGTGGTCTCTGACCATCCATTGTACCTATACGGCTCACGTATCCCAGAACGTGATAGTCAGGTTTCTCGGCCTCCTGTTTGACCGTCGATTGTCCTGGAAACCTCACATTACCTCTCTGAAGGCAACTTGTCATAGGCGGCTGAACCTCCTTAAAACCCTAGCACATCTTTCAAGGGGGGCTGATCGTAGAACTCTCCTTCGCCTACATTCAGCCCTAATTTTATCAAAACTCGATTATGTTGACCAGATATATTCGGCGGCCTTTCATGCTTCTCTTTCCAGCCTTAATCCTATCCATCACCAGGGATTGCGTTTATGCCTTGGTGCTTTTCGTTCTTCCCAGGTTGAGAGCCTCTATGTAGAAGCGAACATTCCATCCTTGTCCGATCGTCGTGATGCACATTGCCTTCGCTATTATGTTCACTCTCATGACCTCCGCAATCCTTCCATGTATAGGATTGTCACAGATGTTAGTAGACGCTCTTTATTTGTTCGTCGACCCTGTTTACTTCGTCCCTTTTCTCTTCGTCTACATTCGCTATTGTCTTCCCTTCAGCTACCACCTTTCTATGTTCATGTGGCCTCTCCCTTTTCCCTATCCCCTTGGGAAGTTCCTGCTGTCCGTGTCTGTTCTTCTCCTCTACCTTGCGCGAATGCCCAACTACCTACGGCGGCTTCTCGCTCTTTCTTTCTAGACCACTTTCGCTCTCATTCCCATGCCATCGCAGTGTACACCGATGGTTCTAAGTCTTCTGATGCCGTCAGATTCGCAGCAGTGTTTCTGGACAGCGTCGTGCGAGGGCATCTATTATCCTCGGCTAGCATATTTAAGGCTGAGTTGTATGCCATTCTTGTGCCGCTTATCCGTATTGCATCTATGCCTGTGTCACCATTTGTGGTCGTTTCAGACTCCCTTAGTGCCTTACAGGCTATCCGAAAATTTGATACACCTCACCCCCTAGTTCTTCGTATCCAACTGTGGTTACATCGTATCTCTAGCAAACGCAAAGATATTGTTTTTTTGTTGGGTCCCTGATCATGTTGACGTACAGGGCAATGAACAAGCAGACACTGCTGTGCAGTCAGCAGTACATGACCTTCCAGTTTCATATAGAGGTGTTCCATTCACAGACTATTTTGCTGTCATTGCTACCCACCTTCGCACCTGTTGGCAACAATGTTGGTCTGATCTGCTACATAACAAACTTCATTCTATTAAAACTGAGTATAGGTTTCTGGCCTTCTTCTTGTCACCAATGTCGAGGTTGGGAGACTACACTCTCCCGTCTTCGCATCGGCCACACTCGTCTTACTCACGGGTATCTCATGGAGAGGCTCCCTGCCCCTCTCTGTGAGCATTGTCAGGTTCCAGTATCTGTTCCCCACATTCTGTTGGACTGTCTACTCTGTCAATGAGCACGCAGAATTTTACCTCCAACGTCGTCTTTGCTCTGCTGCCCTTACTTTACCTTCCCTTCTTGCTGATGGACCCTCCTTCAATCCTGACTCTCTTATTGACTTTTTGACAGCAACTGATTTACTACACAAACTCTGACGATTTTGCCTTTAGGTCTCCCCTCAGTCCCTGCTACCTCAATCTCTTACTACCCTCTATCCCTGCACTATCCACTACCCCGCTGTACTCCATACCCTCCTAATCATCCCTCTCCCTCTTACAACCCATTATCCCTACATCCTACCCTGCCCCGCTGCACTGTATGACCCTTGTGGTTTAGCGCTTCTTTTGATTATAATAATAATAATAATAATAATAGGTACTTGTCCAGCGCCTTCTTGAAGACAGCCAGTGGTCTGTTGTCAATAAAGGATCACATTATACTGCATCTGTGTTTGTCCAATGAGAGGATATTTTATACCATTTCCCTCGCAAACTTAATGCCTTTTAAAACTACCTGTCATCTTACACCATTTATTAACCATCCGGAGATTACCTTGAAACCTTTTACAAAAATAACCAGAGTTATTTGTGTCTTGTTCCAGTCAGGGTATTAAGCCTTTTTATTCTTTTTGAAACCTTTTATCTCTCCAGGATGGGACGGAGCGGCAAACATTGAGGAGTTTACGAAAGGGAAGATAACATACGTGGACCTTTCGAGTCCTGTCGACCTCGGAGGTCCCTTTGACTGGGTGATGAGCCTGGAGGTGGGCGAGCACATCCCTCAGTCAGGGGAGAAGAACTTCATAGACAACCTCGTTAAACATGCGTGTGTCGGTGAGTCCTCCTAGTTTTGGTTTTCTTGTCTTTGCTACACCTGCTGCAGGTGTGGAGGGTATTCCCCTTGACCTAAACTGACCTGTTTCAGGTATTTTCTTTAGTGTTGTCTTCTTGACCTAGAATGACCTCTGTTCCAGGTGTGGTGTTGTCGTGGGAGGTGCTGGGACAACCGGGACACGGCCATGTCAACTGCCACTCCAATGACTACATCAGGAAGGAAATGCTTGCCCGGGGTCTAGTGACAGACAAAGAGGCCGAGAAGTTGAGAGCTATGGTTGATATAGCACATTTCAAGAATACTCTCATGGTCTTCAGGTACCCGAAGAAGAGGTGTTGAGTTTCACCTGTTCCTATGAACATTCTCCATTCCTTTATATTCCCTCTTCCTATCCCTTCTATCTTCTTTATTTAGAGGACTGCACCCGGGAATATATCCAACACACTTGAAATATACACTGAGATGTGTATATTACAGATAATATTATTACCTCTTATCACTCTTCTGCAATTCGTTATAATTTAAATATTTACCAGTTAATCTAAATGCTGACATAGATCCGGATCTAAATCTATATAATCTAAATACCAATCAACATTTAACTGACGGTAACTGTCCTTACAACAGAGCAACAGAAGCCAGTACTGTCCACAGCAATGCCAGAAATATTACAATTTTGAATTACAATATTAGATCCCTAAGTAAACACTATGATGACCTCCTGGCACTCTTAGATTCATTAAAGACAAACTTCTCCTGTATTATTGTTACTGAAACCTGGCTTAAGCAAGACACTAGACATCTACACCTCTTTAAGGGGGGCTCTTTGACGAGGTAAAGAGGCTATCGGTCTGATGAATTGGACCTTTTGGTCTTCCTCAGACCGAACCTAATTACCCCCCAATACCCCCTCCCTTTTCCCATCTTCCCCATCCTCCCTTTTCCCTTTCCTCCTCCCCCTCCTCCTCATCCCTCCCTTATTTCCTTCCCATTTTTACCCTGGGAGCTTCTCTCCTCAGGCATTCTAGTTCCTAGGTAGGGGGAAGGGTACCGTGGTCCATCCCATTCCGTTGAGGTTCTTGGCAGTGGTGTAGTTTGCCGTGGAATCTGGATCGCCTGGGGATGTCCCAATCCCTCTCCAGTCTCCCGGGGGGGTGGCCTTGGGCATCTTTCGGGCGACAGGTGTATCTCTGGAGGCCACCTTTCGGATTCCGGGGGTGGTGGCCGAAGGCGGTATGCTTTGTGGCGGATATCCGGCCGCCCTCTCTTTTGTCCGCCGAGGTGGCTCGGTGGATGTGAGGTTGCTATCCCGGATTGCTGGTTTACTGGCATGAAGGGTAGGGTATGGCATGGGTTCCATGCAGCATCTGCAATACTTGTGGTGCTGAGGTCCTCTTGGGCGTGGAGGGGGATTTGCGCCCCTTTCATTCCTCCTAGGAGCTATTCCTCCACGTTCCCCCATTTTTTTATTCTTTTTTTTATTTTTATTTTCTTTTCTTCTTTTTTTTCTTAAAAACAAAAAGAAAGAAGTAACCTAACCATGGATGCCCTAATCCGTGACTCTACCCCCGGGCCCCTTGATACCGCACCTAGTTCTGACCCTACCTTGTTAATGGATAACTCTCCGGACAACCCTAATACCCCTGTACCTGAAGCAGATGACATCTTCAGGTCCCAGGGACCCGACTGGCCCTTTCGATACATCTGACCTTCGCTCTTCTCTGACCTTGATTCTGGCTTCTCCCTCGACGGTGCGGCAATTTTCGAATCGCTTGCCCGTCTCACATCGGACCACCCCTGGTCCCACACCCAAACGACCAAGACCCACACATGACGATTCGACACTTTCTTCTCGTTCATCTCAGAAACGACAAGCTCGTCACGCACTCCTGATCAGCCGGGCTGTGGTTCGTACGTTGCACTGCGTGCGGCCAGCAGTAACAGCCTGGTTGATCAGGCTCTGGTCCAACAGGAGGCCTGGTCACAGACCGGGCCGCGGGGGCGTTGACCCCTGGAATTCTCTCCAGGTAGACTCCAGGTAGACTCCAGGTAGACTCCCCTTAAACTCTCTGTTTCAAACTACTCAATGGACAAAGTTTTTTACTCTGCGACCGACTTCTCCTAATACCTATCTTTCAGACCATAGTATTGGTAAGGCTCTGCTGCGCCATGTTGGTAAAGACATCTCATTTCACGCTCTCAAGAGCGGCACTTACATCATCATGGTCCAGAATGCTGGCCAAGCTCACGATCTTTCTCTTCTCACAACCATAGATACTGCTCCTGTTACTATTGACAAGCACCATTCCCTCAATTCTTGTTGTGGTTCTGTCATTTTGCCCCACACCATTGTCCAACGGAATTTCCAGACATGTGGTGATGACATTTTCGAGCAGCTTGAGCTCCAAGAACTCCCTATCCTTAAAGTTTACACTTTTACCCTCCCTGCCAATAAGCGAAGACGTTATCCTTGCAATATAGCTCGTTTAACGTTTGACTGCCGAGAACTTCCACCTTCGGTCTACATTGCAGGTCAACGTTTACAAGTTCGAAAGGTGACCCCTACACCACAGCAGTGTAGAAACTGCTGGCGTTTTGGTCATCCAGCAAAATATTGCAGGTCCATGGCTGAATGCCCAGTCTGTGGTGCTGACGACCATGCCAGTTCTTCTTGTACTCTACCTCTCTCTTGCCTTAACTGTCATGAGGCACATCCTTCATATTCTCGCCATTGTTAGGTTTACCTGAATAAGCTGGAAATCCGTTGTCTCAAAGAGGCGGAAGGCTTCTCATATGCTATGGCTGTCTCTCATCTTCGCCTTCAAGGGAAACTTCCCCGTATTTCCTATTCTCGCATTCCTAAACGTCGCCCCGCTTCTGGGGTCCCAACTTTCACGGCTTCCTCTGGGGTCGCCTCATCCTCAGTCACCTATCTCAAATCCTTTTGATGTTCTTGGCTCCGAGGTCCCTACCTCGGCTTCCCATACTATCCACACTCCTTCCTCTATTCACTCGCACAGTTCTGAGTCTACACGTCCTCGTCCTTCACCTAAACCTCAGCGCCCCCCTTCTTCTTATAAGCCCGGCAAAAAATCCCTACTGCCAGGTTCTTCGCCTCCGACTAGTTCTGTAACGTGTGTGGAGGTTCATCCTCCTCCTCATACACTACCTTCATCCCCTGTCCCCTCCCAAGTCCCTACGACAGTTTCCTCTTCTATCTCCTCGTCCTCTACTTTAGTACAGTCAATAGACTCCCCGATAGTTGCTCCCTCTTCTTCCATTTCTAATGTAGTCTCACATTCTGCATCTTTGACTTCCGAAACACTGGAAGCTATTGCAGAATATATTTCAGAGACTGGGCCGATGATGGACACTACTCCATCTGAGGTTCCTCATCTCTTCTTCGTCTCAACCCCCCCTTCCTTCACAACGTCCTCCTCCCTCTCTGATTACAGGTCTTCCGCTGCCTCCACACGTGGACTTTTCTAACCCTAGTCCATAGCTTCCTCTCACTTCCACTTCTACTTTCTCTCCATAAATCATGGCTTATTTGCAGTGGAATATCAGAGGCCTCAGGGGTAACAGGGGTGAGCTTCAGGTGTTGCTCTCCCAGTTTTCCATTATTAGGGTCTGTTTGCAAGAACCCAAATTACAATCCACTGTTATCAGGTCCTTTTCAGGCTATAATTTGTTATATTCATCAGATCCTTTTTCCGATGGAATCTTTAACGAAAATGCTTTTCTTATACGCACTGGTGTTCCATACCGTCAGCTCTATGTCCCTTCTTCCTTACATTACACCGCAGCAGCCCGTATCCACTTGAATAAGTGGTATACACTCTGTTCTTTATATCTCTCCCCTTCGCGGGCATTGTCTATCCCAGATGTTGATTTTCTGGTTTCTTCCTTACCGCCACCCCTTCTATTACTTGGTGATTTTAACGCACACCATTTTCTCTGGGGAGGGTCGCACTGTGACTCCCGTGGCATTCAGTTGGAGGAATTTCTTGCTTCTCTTCCCCTCCATGTTTTAAATACGGGTACTCCTACCCATTTTGATCCCCGAACTCATTCTTTCTCCTGCATCGATCTTTCCATCTGCTCTTCATCAACTGTCCTTGACTTCACCTGGTCTGTCCTCCTGGACTTACATGACAGTGATCATTTCCCAATCATCCTTAAGTCCCCTCTGTTTTCTCCACCTCCTCATTGCCCACGCTGGCAATTTGACCGGGCGAAATGGGACCTTTACGCACATCTTACTGCCTTTCATGAGGTTTCTACCTCGTCCTCCATTGATGAGGTTTTACATCTCTTTTCGTCCTCCATCTTCATAGCAGCTTCACATTCTATTCCCCAAACCTCGGGCAAGCATCCTCAGAAGTGCGTGCCTTGGTGGTCTCCTGCTTGTGCTCGGCAGTGCGTTTGAAACGCGCTGCATGGGGCAGGTATCGGTATAACAGAACCACAGAGATAGACTAAATGCTCTTAAAGCTGTTGCTGGCTACAACCCCAACTATGGTGCTAATGTGAGAATCGCAAGAATGATGTACATAGCCTATATTAGGTCCTTAATTGATTATGCTGCTCCCATGTTGATATTAGCTCGAGAAAGTTCTCTCCGACCCTTGGAGTTAATGCAAAATGAAGCTCTCAGAATTATTCTTGGCTGTCCCAAATCTACAAAGGTTCTTAATATGAGGAAGGAGCTTGGTATTACTAGTATCAGTTATAGGATTGTTGAGATTAACACTGTACTTGGTATTAGAATGTTAAGAAATGAACCAGACACTGTCACAATGAATCTTACTAAATGTCTAGAAGTAAATACTCACAGATCTAAATGGATTGTGAAAACATGCAATTACATTAAGGTTTACAACCTGCATGAATTGTATCACTGTAGGCAACAAGAGCATTTCACCCCTCCATGGAAGATGTGTTCATTTAATATCACATACCTGCAAGTCCCTCCCAAGAAGCTCATTGCTAGTAATCCCTTCCTTAAATCACTTGTTAAAGCAACTGCTCAAGAAGAAATTTCTCTCCTAGCTGGTAGTAATAAGTTATCTCAAGTTATATACACTGATGGATCTAAACAGGAGTCTTCTGGCAGGGCTGCATCTGCTCTGGTTGCCACCTCCCAAGTTAAGAACAATAATAATTTTTTTGAACTAGGCATAAGAATTAACAACTGGGCGTCTACACTGTAAACTGAATTGTTTGCAATCCTAATGGCACTAAAGCTAACTTATGACACTGAGCTTAACTCTATCATCATTACTGATTCTATGTCATCATTGAAGGCTCTTGACTCATATAATGACTCTAACAGCATGCTCATTGGAGAAGCCAGGTATAGATACTCAAAAATCCAGGACAAAGGAATTAATGTACAATTGCTATGGATTCCGTCACACATTGGATTACTCCTTCATGATAAAGTTGATATGTTAGCAAAGAAGAGCACCCAGAAGGAGAATGTAGAATATAACTTTGGTATATCTGTGTCTAGCATTAGGAATAATATT
>WNWK01029406.1:0-24441 GCA_009830355.1 Cherax destructor | reverse complement strand
TCACCTTCAAGGACAATAACACTGTAGCACCGCATCTGCTAAAAAAATGACGGGGATGGATAACGAAAACCCTTTTCAACCCCCGGGGATCCCAAACCCATTTTGGGACATTTTTCCCAAGTCGCTTGTTCTATCTAGGATGGAATATTCGACACTAACTGAAATTTTCAAGGCAGGTGAAATTGCTGACCTAAAAAAGGGCAGAAAACCCTTCACGGACCCATAACTGCGAAAAAACCACCTCAATTACTGGGAACGTTTAAGTTCCTAAACCTGTACTCCCAGAATGCAGGCGGGAAAATACATTTTTAAAACATTTGGGAAAATTCTAGAGGGATTAGTACTAAACTTGCACACGAGAGTCACCCCTACGAACGCAAAAGACTGGGCAGACGAAACACCCCCCAAAAAAAAAGCAGGTGCCAAAGACGTTGAGGGGAAAAACAAAAATAAGTGTCAGGGGCCCAAGACTGTTCAACTGCCTCCCAGCATAAATTGGGGGATTACCAAAAAACCCTTCCCCCTTTTTCCAGGCACTGGACAGGCACCCAAAGTCGGACCTGACCACCCAGGATGTGGTTCGACGCTGGACTGCGTGCAGCCAGCAGTAACACCCGGGGTTTGATCAGGCCCTGATCCAACATGAGGCCTGGGCACAGACCCCCCCGCAGAGGCATTGACCCCTGGAACTCTCCCATGAAACCCAGGATACAGGGCCCCGAGAAACCCCAGCAAAATTCTGCAGAAGCCTGCTGGGCCCTTTTGGGGACCCCAATTCTCCCTTGTAATGTAAAAGGGTTTTCCACAGCCCCCAAAATACACTACAAAGAACTTACAAATTTCAAAAATTGTCGATTTCCAGGGTGCGCACTGGGGTCCACTGATAAAAACACTGGAGGTGTATATCTCATTTACATGGACCCCAGTAATGAAACCAAATCGAAAAAAATGTAAGTGTATAAAAAGTGCTTTTGTAAGTAAAATTTTGGGGGTCTAAAAATGGACAAACCCTTACTTGACATTATTTCTTAAGGGTAAATTGTTTGGGGAATGGCACTTGAGCAGGTTTTGAATAAATTTTTGCTCATTACCCCGGCTGTCCACTGTACTCACCATTTGTACTCACCTATTTGTGGTTGGGGGCCGAGTCATAGCTCCTGACCCCGCCCCCACTGTTTGGGTTACTAGGCCCCTCTCCCTGCTCCATGAGCTTTATAAAACCCTCGCCAAAAAACCATGTATAGTTCCCCCCCCACTACGTCGTTTTAGGCTATTCCATTTCCTGACAACTCAAAGGACGGGAAAAAAATACTTCCCTAACATCCCTTTGACTCATAGGAGTTTTAAACCCTTCCCCAATTGTGCCCCCTTGTTTCTATGTCCCCTCTCTGGAACATCTTGTCTCTGTCCACCTTATCTTTTCCCTTTCGCATTTTTATATGTCGTTTTTTATGTCCCCCCAACCCCCCTTTCCCCCCAGTGTCCAGGCCGATTTCCCTTAACCTTTCTTCGTAGGACAACCCCCTTTAGCCCGGGGACTGGGCCTTGTTGAAAACCCTTTGCACTTTTTTAATTTTTTGGGAGGGTTTGCCCAGGTGTGGGTTCCAAACTGTATATACACGGGAGATTTTATCCCTTATACTGTATATACACTGAGAGAGGGTTATCTATCAGTGGATATAAATACTGATAGATATACAATAAATTCCGATAGAGTTGAATATTTAAGCAGATTTCCACATCCCCCTTACAAATTTACGTTTTCCGGCTATTAAAATATACAATGCCTAAAAAAGACTATCTATCTTTTTGCATTTTCTGTACATCTCGATATCTCTTTTTATATTTCAGGGTAAACTGAAGCATAATTGTGGAGGTGTTGTGATAGCTGAGGGTTAAATGACAGCTGCCCATTGCTTTAAAGTCCACGGACGACATAGTTATGTTGTCAGGGTGGGGGGATTACCCCAAGACCAGGGGGAAAAGATCAGGGGGTAGGTACCAAATTGTTAGTGTGGGGGATTATGCCCTGAACACCAGGGAGGGACATCAGGGGGTAGGTTCCGTAGTTGTTAATTGGGGGGTTACTCCCTGAACATCAGGGGCGGTAATCAGGGTATGAGGGAGATTGGGGGGGGATTATGTACGAGGGGAAAAAAGATAAGGCCCTCAGGGAAAAAGAATAAAAAGTTCCATAAATAATATACCCAATTTTCAACCCTTTTAACCCTCCCTCACACTAAATTTTCCCCCACACTCAACCCTCCCCCACACGTACTCATAACCCATTTTGCCAAATAATAAAAAGCAACCCTCCGTCGAATTACGGAACATCCCCAACAGGACTTCCAGATAGAGAAGCTGTGGATGGGTGAGGACTTTGACACCACCGGGAGTTCAACAAAAAAACTTGCCGTCCCCAAAGGGCCAGGAAGAAGGGGCGTGGCATCAGGTAGAATTTTGATCTTTTTTATACTAATTCCAAATTTTGACTGTTTTGGGTGCCACTGCTACTGTTACCACACCTTACTACCATTGGGCTACTACGTACAACCAAAATTTTTATTTTTATTTTCCAGTTTTTGATATACAGTGGGCCCCCCGGTTTTCCAAAAAATTTCTCCAGAATGCTGCTCAAGTGCCCAAAACCCAACGAATTTACTTTCCTTAAGAAATAATGTCAAAGAGGTTAGTCTCTTTAGAGCCCCCCCAAAAAACACTTCCCCAAAACACTTAAAAAAATACATTTTTCAAAATGTTTGAGTTTGGGGGATGCACAAAAACCCAGGGCCCCTGAATATATCATGATGATGCATGTATGTATGTATGTATGTATGATTATGTATGTATGTATGTATGTATGTAGTATGTATGTATGTATGTATGTATGTATGTATGTATGTATGTATTTTATGTATGATATATATATATATATATATATATATATATATATATATATATATATATATATATATATATGATATTTTATATATGATATATGATATATTATAAAATTTTTTATTTTTATATATTATATATTATATATATATATATATATATAAAAAGTGGTACCTCGAGTTACATTTTTTCTTTCGAGAATGCTGCCAAATCCCATTACCAAACGAATTTTTTCCCCATAAGGAAAAATTTAAAAAGACTCCCCCTTTTTTACACCCCCAAAAAAAACTTACAAAAGGATTTAAAAAAAAAATTTAAAAAAGGGCCATTTTGGGGACCATCGTAACTCGAGGTACCACTGTATATATTAAGGTAGTAGGTTGGTAGACAGCAACCACCCGGGGGGCATTACCATCCTCCAGGTGGGGGGAAACAGAAACCTGAAACTGTTTTTAATGATGGTAGGGATTGTTGGTTTTCCTTTTTTCTGTCTCAAAACATGCAAGATTTCAGGTACGTCTTGCTATTTTACTTACACTTGGTAAACTCCCGAAAAACATGACACGTTTATGATACACACTCATCTGAGTTTTTTTGTTTTTATCTTAATAGTTCTTGTTCTTTTTGGGCTTTTCCCCCTTTCATACCCAAAGGGAAGGGGAATAAGAATCCCCTCCGAAAGCATCCCGGGTGTCAACTAAAATCCCGGGGAACAAGGGGGTAGAAACCCCCTTTTCCTGTATAGCTTACAAAAAAGAAGAAGAAAAAAACCCCAAAGTGGGGATGTTTGAATGTGCGGGGACAAAAAAAAGAAAGAGATGATTGAGATGTTAAATGTAAAGAAGGGATGTCCTGGCTTTAAGGAGACAAAGTTTTGAAGGGGGAAAAGTTTAGTGGGGAAAAATAAAGGGGAAATCGGGGGGTTTAAAGAGTTAGAGTTTAAAAAGGAGTGGAAAAGTTAAAATGTTTTTTAGGGTGAAGGAATATAAATGTATAAATTAAGGATTATGGAGAAAAAAAGGGTTTGGGGTGTGAAAAAGTGGGTTATAGTGGTTTTATGCACCTGGAGAAGAGAAAGTGTAGGGGGGAGAGAAAATTTTGGGAAATGTTGATGAGGGGGGGAGTTTTAAACCCAAATGAGAGAGAAATTGTTTGGGGATCTTAATGCTAAAGGGGAAAAAATTGGGGGTGGAGTATAGGTAAATTTGGGGGAGGGTAAATGTAAATGGGGAACCTTTAAATTTAAAACTATGTCTAGAAAGAGGTTTGGTAATAAGAATAAATATTTTATGAAAAAGAGGATAAATAAATATACAAGGTATGATATAGCAAAGGGAAAGTTTTTTGTTGGATTATGTATTGGGGGAAAAAAAAGGTTGTTTATGGGCCCTTCAGGATGTAATGTTTATAGAGGGGCAACGGATATATCAGACATTATTTTTGTAGCTACAGTTAAAAAGGAAAGATGGGAAAAAAAAAAAAGGGCAACAGCAAGAAGAGAGGAAAAAAGGTAAAACAAAAAGGAGGAATTAGGGTGAGATATAAGCAACTATTGGCAGAAAGGTGGGGTAGTGCAAGTAGGGGGGGTGGGGGGGGAAAAAGAGTTGGGATAGTTTTAAAATGCAGATTAGAATGTGGGGGAGAAGTTTGTGGCTATAGGAGGGTGGGGGAGGAGGAAAGGGGGAGTGAGTGGTGGAATGAAGAAGGAAATGTGATAAAAGAGAAAAAGGAAACAGAGAGGTTTTTTCAAAAAAGAAGTGTTAATAGAAGAGCAGAGAAAATGGGGGGTAAAAGAAAAAAGAGAGTGGTGAGAGAGTGCAAAAGAAAATTTAAAAAAAATGGGGGGGGGCCCCCCAAAAAATTTTTAAAACAAGAAAAATTTTTTGGGGTGAGATAAAACAAGAAAAAGCTAAAAAATGGGTTTGTTTGGGTTTAAAAAAAGAGTAGGGATTTTGTAGATGGGGAGCGGGGGGTTTTTGGGGCGGGGAAAATTTTGAGGAATTTTTAAAAAGTCGATGAAAAAGGGAGGGGGAACCCCAATGCCCAGGGGGGTAAACATCGTTTAGGAGTGAAGAAGAGCAGGAGGGGGTGTGGGGGGGCGGGGGGAAAGTGAATGAAAGGGGGGAAAACAGCCAAAATTTACAAAACATGACAGAAATGTTAAAAGCGGGGGGGAAAATGCTTTGGGGTGGTTGGTATTTTTGTTTAAAAAATGAAAAAGAGGGGGAAAGGGACCTGGGGGTTCAGGGGGATGGGAAACCCCTTTTTTATAAAGGGGGGATAAAAAGAGGTAAAAATTATAGGGAATAAGTTTACTGAGTATTTCCCGGAAAAAATATAGGGGGTTTTTTTAAAGAATTAGAGGTAAGACAAAAATAGGATTTTTGGGTGAGCAAGGGGGTTTAGAGGGGGGGGATGTAGATTTAAAGTTTACAGGGAAACATAAGTGGTATTTAGATAAAGGAGAAAAATTTTTATTGATTTATGGATTTAGAAAAAAGGGGGATGATAGAGGATAGGGGGGGAAAGGGGAAAGTTTGAAGGAAAAGGGGAAAAAGGGAGGTTACTGAAGGCCGTAAAGAGTTTTTTTGAGGATAGTGATAGAAAAAGTGTGGAGAGGGGGGTTCTTTTCCCAAAAAAGGTCCTTTTTCAGGGATTTTTAAAACCCCCATGGTTGTTTTAATATATTTATAGATGGGGTTTAAAAGAAGTAAATGCAGGGGGTTTGGGGGGAGGGGTGGGTTTTAAAAGGAGAATTTTAAAGAAAATGGGGTTGACACAGTTACCTTTTTTTGCTTGATGATAAAGTGCTTATGGGGGGTTCCCAAAAAAAAGGAAAGGTTAGGGGCAGTTTGGAGAGGGGGAAAGGTAGAAATTTGGGGGAAATAGATAAAAGAAAGGGGGGGGGGTATCAAACGAAAAATAAAGAAAATTGAATACATTGGGGGGAGGGGATTTTGGGGAAGAAAAATGTTTTTAGATATTTGGGAGTTGATGTGTCACAGATGGGTTTATGAAGGAGGGGGTTAACCAATAGAATTGATGGGGAAAAAAAGGTAGTGGTGCATTGAGGTATCGGGGGAGACAAAAACGATCCATGGAGGAAAAAAATGTGGGTATAGGGTACCAACACTCTTAGGGGGGTGTGAATTTTTCAAATGCTGCAGTGAGGAGGAGGCGGGGGGGCAGGGAATGTCCTGTTTTGGGCAAGGGGGGAAATATTATAAAAAAATTGGAATGGGAAAATTAGGAGAAGGTGGGATTTAAAAAAAAAGATTTTGTCAGAGGGCTAAAGGGGGGGTTGTTGGGGTTTTTGGTCATTTAGAGAGAATGGATCAAAGTAGAATGCCCCTGGAGAGCGAAAAACTTGGGGGGAAAAACGGGTGGGGGGCCCAGAAAAGGTTGGGGGAAAGGGGGAAAAGGGGGTTTTTGGGGGGGGGCTTGGACTTCCAGAAACATGTGTGAGCGTTTAGATAGGGAATGGGGGGAAAAGGTTTTTTGGGGGACATGCCCATCTGTTGGAGTGTGAGCAGGGTAACTTTTGTGAAGGGTTTTGGGGAAAAACCCGTTAATTGATTTAGTTGGACTTGAGCCCTTTGGAAAAGGGGGAAAAAATGCCTGCATTTTTAAAAGGGGGGGTCTGAGATAGTGACGGGGGGGGGAATTTTTTTAGCTGTCGTATCTGGGGCCCTCTGCAAAGACAGTGATTATGTAGAGTGTGGTGAAAGTGTTGAATGATGAAAAAATTTTCTTTGGGGATTTTTCTTTTGGGTCACCCTGCCCGGTGGAGACGGCCCCCTTGTTAAAAAAAAAAAATATATATATATATATATATATATATATACATACATACTTTAAATACATACATACATACATACATAATACATACATACATAATAATAAAATACATACAAAATTTTACATAATTTTTACATACATACATACATATGTATGAAATGTATGAAAATTTTTTTAAGTTACCTCGGTTACGATGGTCCCCAAATGCCCTTTTTATGTAAGTTTTTTTTTTAAATGTTTTTGTAACAGTGGTCCCCGTTTACGATGGTCCCCAAACTCACCCTTTATGTAAGTTTTTTTTAAATGCTTTTGTAAGTGTAATTTTGGGGGTCTAAAAGGACTAGTCTATTTTAAAAACATTCTTAGGAGATAAATTCGTTTGGAAATGGCACTTGAACAGCATTCGGGAAAAATGAAAAATATCGTAAACCGGGTCCCAAACTGTATATTTTGGGGGGTGAAAAGGGACTTCTATTTTACATTATTCCTTAGGGAAAAAACAGGTAATGGCATTGAACAGCATTCCCCGAACGAAAAATTCGAACTGGGGTACCACTTATATATATAAAAAACAGTGGTACCTCATTCCCGAGGGCCCCCAAAATGCCCTTTATGTTTTTTTTTTAAATCTTTGAGGTATTTTTTTGGGGGTGAAAAAGGACTAGTTTTTTTTAAATTTTTTCCTTATGGGGATAAATTCGTTTGGTAATGGCCAAACAGCTTTGGGGGAAAAAAAAAATATCGTTAAATTGTATATATATATATTAGCTTTATAAAAGTGTATTTTCATTCACTGTTACTTATATTTAATTAATATACATTATGTGTCATTCACCATAGGAGTTTGAGGGGATCAATCCCTTTGGGGCTGGGGTGACCCACTGAGGGGCTGATCCCCCCAAACCCCTTACCTACCAAGGGTTTTGGAATGTGCAGCCAGCCTGTTTACCAAGAGGAGGCCACCTATACTGGTTAAAGACTGTAGTATAAACGGCTGGGGCACCACGTCAGAGAGAGCACCTCCCCCTTCCCCCGGTAACCGATTTTTTTATTTTCAACATTGCAAACTCCTGATGATGTGTTAATTGGGGAAAACAAAAGACCTTTGGGGCCCTCATTTACTCCACTCCCCCGGTTGTTTTTTTTCCTTTTTTGGGTTTTTGCAATTCAGTGGGCCCCGAGTTTCGGGGCACCTCGGAAATCAAACAATTAAGGTTTAATATTGTAAGTGCTTTTTTTGTATTTTTGGGGGTTAAAGGACTAATCAATTTAAATTTTTCCCTTTAAAAATTTGTTTGGTAATGGTACTTGAAATTTTTTGAATGAATTTGGCCGAAACTCCGGGGGCCACTGTATAGCATTAGTATAATGAATAAGGTCTCATAACTTTAATGTTCTCATATCTTGATCAGGTATCCCTGAAGAGACACTCTTATACTGCAATGAAATTTTAAAATATTCATTTATAATCGAGAATGCCTCCATCCAGTCAATCCCAACTTTGTCTTCCACAGGATTCACTTCACGACGTGGACAGGTTCAGGTCTACGACATGCCCTCCTGCACTGGACAGAACAAGTATGGTATGTTTGAGGTTACCCTCTGGCATGGTGTGTGCTGGGAACTCTGACAAGTCGATTGACACCTGTACAGTGAGATTCGTGGCCCCTCTGACCTGTAAGGTCAATGGAAGACATGTTCTATATGGCACGCCTCCCGGGGTGGGTGATGTGACGCCGTGGGCTAAACCAGGATGTATACAAAAATTACTAAGTTCTCAGATGGATCCACGTTATATTATCGTCTGAGCGAGCGTCACCTGATGCTTTTTCCTAACTACTCATGGTTCTCACTATCCTTGTGTCAGGCTGAGTTAGTGGCGAGCTCCAGCACAGGTAACACAAGTCAAGTCTGTACTCTGTAGTGGATATCCAGTTTTGTGATGTACTCCAGTGGTGGGCCAGCAAGTCAGGGTCTACCTGTAGTGGGCACTCCAGGATGTTACATTACACCCGGGTCAGACTTGAGTTAATGGTAGCTCCAGAGGGCCACAAGTCGGTTTGTACTCAGTAGTGGTAGACTCCAGTGTTGCTGTGACATACTCAGTGTGTGGGTCACAAGTCAGGTCTGTACTCAGTAGAGAATCCAGTGTACTATACTGTGACACTCTAGTCACAGTTAGAAGCCTCAGGTATGTACTTTAAGCCGTAACAGTAGTCAGTGCCAGACACACTCAAGTCACACCACTTGCCCCTGCTACTCCCAAGTAGTAGTAAAACAGGGTGACACCTGAGGAACCACAGCTCCCACAGTGTCCCCTTGCCCGACTGTGAGAATCATTGGTGTAATTATCTTCTAAGGAAAATAATACACATAAGGTATGTAGTCAGTTGTTAGGATAGGAATAAGAAGAGCCACCAGGCTAGTACTGTAACTTCAAATATTCCATTATCATTGCTGTCAGGTGTTAGACAGCCTACTAACCTCCATTATTGTGATATTGCGGGTGCCTTAGCTTGGACATAATTGCTTCCAGAAGGCTGTCTTATGCCATTACCAACGAACTTGTTTTCATGAGGAATAATGTAAATAGATTAAACTGTTTCAATCTCAAACATACCTATAAAAGCAATACACAATAATACACTTACACAATTGTTCGAGTTGGGAGCTGTTCAAACTCCTATGTACCACTGCATTTGTATTAGCACACAGAACTGCTGGGAAAGACATGGTGGATAACCAGTGTAATAATTACTTGTCAGTGCCTCCAATACTAATCCTCACATGGAACAGAAACTTAGGATGATCTGTATGTCCTGACCCCTTCCCATGCCCTCTTCAGCTGAAAGGATCCCACAAGGGGAACAATATGACTAACCAACCTCTCCTGTGCTCTTAGTCCTATGTGGGTTAGTTTTTAGCATACGTGTGGTGTTTCCAGTAGAAAGAATGACTGTACTACAAAGGAGTGCAAAGGAGAGAGAGAGAGAGAATTTACACCGACAGAATGAACTTAAGCAGTGACTGAACAAGAAATAAATATTGCTCATGTATGAACACAAACAGTACAGAGGTACCCTAGTAATACATCAGTTATGTATACTTTATACATGAATAATATATCCTCAAACCCTCCCAACTTATAATTCATATCCTTACATTCTCAACATATCACAAGGATCACCAAGGACTGAATCAAACATTAGATTTACTTTGTAAATTTTTCTGACAGTAAAACAGAATGTTTTTGAGTTTAACATTTTGATTATGCACCATACCCGTCCTGTGGGTAGTAGTCATGATTATAGAGAATACAATGGGTCCAGGGATTGGCCACAAAGCCTGATAGTTGGACGTTGCATGAAAATGAACCATTTACATGCTATGTATCTGGTTACAATTGTTTTTTGTGATCTCAAGGTTACCATTACTGGCTGGGTGTGTTGTTATGGGAGGCCTATT
Source organism: Cherax destructor (assembly GCA_009830355.1). Taxonomy (NCBI): domain Eukaryota; kingdom Metazoa; phylum Arthropoda; class Malacostraca; order Decapoda; family Parastacidae; genus Cherax; species Cherax destructor. The sequence continues at coordinate 14,280 of WNWK01029406.1, read as the reverse complement.
AACATCTGTACCATACAAAACCTAACAGAAAGCTTCAACATTAGTATAGCACTTAGAGCATTTATTTCACATTATTGTTATTCAGATTGATGAATGGTTCAGAGAACTGATGAAGCCAGGAATTAGACACATATGCAAACACCCAAGTGTTGCATATGTCTAATTCATCATTGTCTAGGGATACTGCTAGGGTGGGAATCCCTTGTTGACTGAAATGCAAGACACAGTTAAGAGATTGATCGTGAGTTCCCCCTCTCCCATTATCATGTTTATTACCTATATCTATCCTTTTGTCCATAATTATTATTCGCATTTGCTTCCTTTGGTTTGTTTTTATCCAGGATCTTTCACTCATGGTATATTTAATAAATCTTTGAGGATTAATTGTATTGCAGAGGTCTGAATACAGCTCAGACTCACAACACAACTGTCCTCAAAGATTTGCTATTATACCATGAATTAAGAAAAGATCCTGGACTTCACCTACGAAAAGTAGACAAAGCAAATGTAATATAATTATGAATAAGTGTATTTTGTAGGGTAAAAATAACATATTATAATAGGAAATGATACCTAAGTTTCTAACCACCACTTCCCTACAGGACTGGGTTCACCTTAATTCCATGTCAGAATACAACTGAGCATTTGCACACAAACCAACACCATCGGCCTATTCTTGTTATTTCACCCACAGACACTAATTTGTGCCCAAAATCAATAAACAGCCAAGAGTAGGTGCACAGTACTGCAATAGGCCTACTTGACTTGCTATTAGTGGCCAGTATGTACTCCTTTTGCACGTAATTTCAATTTACAGCTGCCTCTGTAGCTGTTAGCAGAATTGAACAGTTGTGTGCAACACTTGGCATTCATATTATGGAAACGTCTTCGCCAGCCTGTGGCTTCTCAGTCCAATACAGAGAAGAATGAAGATCAGAAGGAGTTTGAGGTAATCCAGTCCCTCAGCCTTGGAGTCACTGTAACCAGTCCACCTCTGTATTGGACTGAGGAAGCCACTGGTGTGGGCTGAACTGTCCACAAGCCACCCAAGTGACTGAGGAAGACACTGGTGGGTGAGATGTGTCCACAAGCTACCCAAGTGTGACTGAGGAAGACACTGGTGGGTGAGACGGTCCACAAGCTACCTGGCACAGGGTTGTAAATGTCTCATGCTTATCATCCTGTTGGTTCTATGAATCAGTTATCCTTGGTATTAGTGGACTTATTTTCCACTGAATTTACGAATATTCTGAAGTGAATCCTGGTTCAGGATGTACTCACCTATTTGTGATTGCAGGGGCCGATTCACAGCCCTGGCCCTGTGAGTGAGGGGGTCTCCTGGTTACTGTCAGTGGCCAGAGAGCTCTAACTCCTCATGGGTGGAGGAGGTGAGATGAAGTAAGTGTAGCAGATAGACTTTAAACTCCTGCAACCAACCAACCAGTCCAATGACACCGGTAGTAGAGATTTTAATGACCTCTCATGTAATAGACTTTAATGACCTCGTGTAGTAGATAGACTTTAATGATCTCTCGTGGTAGAGACTTTAATGATCCTCGTAGTAGATAGACTTTAATGACCTCATGTATAGACAACAAAGAGAATATTATAGGAATGACAGACTGATAGATAATACACGTAATTACATTCAAAAACAACCATACAACTGTAAGCAACTACAAAATAGAGAATTTTGCAATATTAATTCTAAGAATATACAACATTAATGTTACTGTCTATATATTAATGTTAAATGTGGATTTTTAAATGTAAAAACAACTATCTGATGCTCTTTTTTTTATTTATTTAACCCCATGGTATTATGTATAATAAGTAGCCAAGAATTTTTTTTCAATAATTATTTTTAAATACTTCCCAATACACTGTGTGATAATGTTAATTTTTAAGGTGGAGGGGGGCCAGAGAAGGTCTCACTTAGATGACCACAGTTCATAGCCCTATAGACCCAGACCAGAAAAGCTTCATTAGGGGACTTTAGCCCAAGATCAAAAACTCATTAAGGGTCTTTATAGGCCTAAGACCAGAAAAAGCTCCCATTAGGGGTCCTTATAGACCCAAGACCAGAAATGTTCCATTAGTTTTTATAGGCCTAAGACTAGAAATGTTCCATTAGTGTCCTTGCAGACCTAAGATTAGAAAAGCAAGGGTCTTTATAGACTCAAGACTAGGAAAAGCTCCATTATAGTCTTATAGGCTCACTGTAAAAAGTTCCATTAAGGGTCTTTATAGACCTAAGACCAGAAAAAGTCCCATTAAGGGTTCATAGTCCCAAGACCAGAAAAGCTCCATTATGGCCCTTATGACCTAGACCAGAAAAGTCCCATTAGGTCTGAGACCCAAGACCAGAAAAGCCTCCAGTGCCCAGTTCCAAAAAAAAGATTTTTGTCCAGGGATTCCATTGGTAGGTTTTAACCAGCCCAAGTGGACATCCACATGCTATATTTTTTGAACCATCAAAAAAGATGAATGTTTACAGCCTACCTAGTGAATGTTGATGCACATATACATTTTTTTAAATGTGTATTTTGTAGTGTTTGTTTACTCAGTTTTATGTTTTTCATTGTTAAAATAAACAGAAAATGTTTATTATGGAATTTTTAATCACCTCAATAGGCAGTGCAGTAGGCCCACTGGGCAGGTCTCTTAATTCAACCAAGAATGTAAATTGATATGTAGTAGGCCCACTGCAGGTTCCCAATTCAAATCCGGGAATGTAATTGATAGGCAGTGTAGTAGGCCCACTGCAGGTTCCTCTCAATTCAACCTAAAAGAATGTAATTGGCTGACAGGCCTACTGTAGATAATTACTGATAGCAGTATAGTAGGCCTACTGTAGGTTCCCTTTCTAATTCAACCTAGCTTCATTGCAGATAATTATTGATAGGCAGCATAGTAGGCCTACTGCAGGTTCCTCCAGTCCATGTACAAGTTATTGCAGATACAAAAACTGGCTATAATTGTAATGTATGTCATTTACTATTCTATGAATGACAAGTTTGTGTATTAATAACAAATGAAGTCAGTACAGCAGAAAATGATGGATAATGCTCAGTAATAACCTACCTTGGGAAATAAACCACAGAGTATTGATATGTATATTTTGACCTCTTTGGGTCTTCAGATGAAGAGGTTTTTTTTAATGCACTGGCCATCTTTCACTGAGACAGAGTCATTCTAAAAAGAAAGCAGGAGTTACTAATCTTGCCGCCACATTAAGTAATTTATGTGTTACTAGCACCTTGCCGCCACATTTAGTAATTTATGCAGGTGTTACTAACACCTTGCTGCCACATTTAGTAATTTATGCAGGTGTTACTAACACCTTGCTGCCACATTTAGTAATTTATGCAGAAGTTGGCTAGCAATCTGCCGCCACATTGCTAATTTATGGTGTTACTAACACCTTTGCTGCCACATTTAGTAATTTATGCAGGTACTAGCACCTTTCTGCCACATTTAGTAATTTATACAGGTGTTACTAGCACTTGCTGCCAGCATTTAGTAATTTATACAGAATAGTGTTACTAGCATTTTGTTGCCTGGCATTTTATTCACCTCTCTTGCTAACATGCATGGCTTGCTTGAGGAAGAATTCCTGTCCCACTTCCCCATGTGGTGGGATTGAACAGCAGACTCAAATCCAACCTCCGAGCCCTCCGTCTCCATGCGTGGGCTATACTGAGCACTGGCAAGTGATCATAACACTTCAGTTATCCATGATTGTTAGTATTGTTCAGATGCACCTACAAATCAAACTACAATTCCACCAACTACACAATCCATTCACTTCCTCACTAAATACACATTTAACACTATTGTTATTGGCTGTAGTCAAACCCAGACACCCCGGTTCATATTTTTTTCAATTAAAACATTCTTGTGGGATATTCTAAGGAACCATATAGGGATAAAAGACAAACGTCACTTGACTTTGTTGCTATCCAGGTACCTCCCATATATAGTATCCCCATATCCATGGGGGATACATTCCAAGACTCCGCCATGGATGCCTCTAAACCGTGGATAGGCAGCAAACCATACAGTAGATCCCGGTTTTCATGATTAATCTGTTTGAAAAGTCTGATGATAAAACTGAATCGTACTAAACTGGAAGCAATATTTCCTATAAGAAATAATATAAATCCAATTAATCCATTCCAGACACCTAAAATAATAAAATATACATTTTATGGAGAATAATCATAGTTTTTTTTATACCAAACTAGGCAAGTATAAACTCAGGTCCCACTTCTAGTGGTACACCAAGTTTCGTACTGCTCCCAGCTCTAACAATTATGTAAGTGTATTATTGTAAGTGTTTTTGTGGCAGTATTTTTGGGGTCTGAACGGACTAATCCACTTTACATTATTCTTGGTGGGAACAAATTTGTTCCAGTCGCAACCAACAGCCTTCCGGGAACCAAATTATGGTCAACTCAGGGTACCACCAGTATGTCATTTTTCGTTTACATACACACCCATGGTAAAAGTTTAATTACAAATTACTCGCCAAGTTGAGAACTATCACTTTTCACCAACCGGAAACACTTCACGCTTTACTATGGTAAAGCTTAAATGATAAATTCATCACAATGCTTGAGAATTATCACTTTTCACCAATGGGAAACACTTCATTTGGTTTTCTTAGGCTTTGAAACTCCCACCATCACTACTTTTGCACTTTAGCCACAAAATTAAGGGCATTTTGGGCCACAGTAAACCAGATAACTGAAACTGTGGAAACCAAATCCATGTATGTCAAATTACCTGTATTATACTATGTATGATAATCAGTAACTGTATTTATGTATACCTGTACCTTAAATAAACTTTATTTATTATTATTATTATTATTATTAATACATATTAATATTATTATTATTATTACAGTCATTTTATAAAAGTACATCTGTGGAAAATATTACATTTTCCAAAAGTTGTATAACTGATAAACTTTCCAATATGAATAGATATCATTAATGTGTTGTTGCTGTTTAACATTATGTAACTGAAAAGAACCAATTTAATTAACACGCACATGCGAGATGCCTCGTCAAGTGGGTGAGGAAGGGCGAGGGACTGGTCAGTGAACAGCCAGCCACCCACCAGAGTTCAAGTCGGTATGGCTCAGTCAAATTTGGAGATTCTGCCACCAAACCGGAGCTTTAATTACCCTTTCTAATGTGTGGAGAAATATCCAGTGATGCGGTGAATATAAAGCATAATTGGTCCAGGAGGTCCAGTAATAGTGGACACACTGTGAATACAGCACGCCGGCGCAGTGATGCCATTATAGGCCCAGGCTTGTTCAGTGAAGCTTACCATATGGCACGGATAAAGCCGAACTCCCTGGGATGCTGGGGAGCTTGGCCTTAAAGAGACTGGAAATATATTCATGAATAGCTTTGAAATGGGTGAATATAGTGAAACCTAGTTGCAATAATCAGGGGGTTGATTGTACCGGCGTGGTCTAGCTTGGGTAATGCACTACTCCCACCGCCATGTTGGAGGTGGAGGAGATGCACTAACATATCGCAGTTATCTACTCGAAATCCAAGTATCGAAGACGGTGAATGTGTATAAACCAGTGGGGCATTAAGCCAGGATATCTGTAGTGTGTAAAGTTACACGTATAAACAATATGAGGTCGGATTAGTGAGAGGGACCCAACTGCCACTCCCACCAACCACATGTTAACTAACGCCCCAGTCTCGTGGGCATATAAGAGTTCACGGAAATTATTAACCTTCCTTTGACTCGACGTGGGACAACTATTACCATCACACTCGAATCAGATCGCAGGAGGACGTCAACAACGGAAATCCACCCCCCCATCTAAAAAGCATACCATCCTGTCGCCTTATTGTTGGCCAATGATATTGTTACGTTACAGTAGATGTACTTAGCTAGGTCAACGCATCTACAATACACCACTATGATGCTGGTTAATTAGGTGAGTGATGGCCATGTTCTTCACTTTAATCTGTGTGTTCTCTACCCTCTCCTGTTTGATCAAATGAATAATCCCATACAGTCCACGACCTTATAACATAATTTTTAATCTTATCTACTCAGATTTATTTATACTGGTCCAGAGGCAGTGGGTTATCGTGGAGAATATTAGCTGTACCCTTGGGAAAAGGCTATTAGAGTGGAAACTTACATACCTTAAAGGAATGACTGTAAAGTATACGAGTCGGTCATCTCTGGGGTTTGGTTTATTGCAAGGGCGGTGGGTCCTAGATAGACTTATCTCCCATAATTTCACAACATCCAAATTAGCCTTAAAACTTGCTGTTTAATTTTTGAATGGTGTTTTTAATCACATTTACAAAAAAAAAAATCTATTCACTGTATTACATAAAAGTATACGTATTAATAATATTATTATAATAAATGATGCATGAGTCTACAAGGGTCACAAAAGATATTGCAAATGAAATAAAAAAATGCACATCCAAATCAATAGACATTAATTCTTTAAATGGGTCTTTTAATTGTAATTATAAAAACGCTCCTTCACTAAAAGTAGGACTACAGTGATTATACAGTGGACCCCGACATGACACCCGAAACGCATAATTGCGTATAATATTGAAGTGCTTTTGTAAGTGTATTTGGATATCCGAAATGGACTAACCTACTTGACATTTCTTTTCTTATGGGAGGAAATTCGTTCGGGTAATTGCACTTGAGTGCGCTTGAATGAAGTGTTTACGCATCAAACCACTGTAATACATTTGAGAGGCAGTGCTAAATAAGCTTATCTTACAGGTACACCTTGCATAATTATTTACACATAGAATATGTTAATGAAATCATGAATAGGTGGTGATTTTGAATCATTAACAGAGCTGTATTAGCCAGGGTCTGATCCTGCATCATGCTACAATGCCTGAAACCAGTGAGAAATATGACAACGCACGAACTTGTTAATGGAGTGCAATTCTGTTAATGACAGTACGCGTGTGTAAATTCACCCACTAGAATAATCTATAAAAAGTCAGTGACTTATTTTCCACATGGGGTCAATAAATGCTGCATGGGGAATGGGAAGGCAATTTGGTTCAATCAACAGAAGAGTATCACGAGTCCAATTCCTGAATCAAGAGCAATCACCAGCATCACGAACCTTCATTGAGGGGACAGTATGGTAGTAGTAAGGATTAAAGATTAAGGATTTTATTTTCTTTGCAGAGTTTACATGTAATTATAATTTTGATTTGTTAACACAAAGTTAGAAGAAAGCCTCACATCATGCCGGGCATTTTGGGCAGACTAAACCTAATGTGTAAGGTCTGTCAGAAAACAGGACAGGTACGAGAAGTGCTTCACTGCTGTCTCAATTAAGCAAATTATTATTATAATCAAAAAATTAGTGGTAAGCCTCCAGAGTTATAAGCAGCACTGTAGCACAATTTATTAGTTATTGCGCCAATCTTAAGTTCGGTGTTGATATGCTGCAGTTTTTTTTATCTGTAGTGTTGGTGCGCCTGACAAAACAGTGGAGTGAATGATGATAAAAGTGTCTTTTTTGGGTCCCCTTGGTGGGAAATGGCTTCTATGAGTTAGCAAAAAAATAACTATGGGCCTTTTTTGCATGTGCCAACCATACCTATCTTGCATAAACATTGTATTATGTTGTTTACTTATCATAGTCCCTTAAAGTGTTTTACTCTCATTGTTTCATTATTATATTCCCCTGCCCTTATTTTAAAAATAAAAATTAACTTCCACAGTTCTTATATTATTTTTTTATTAAAATAATTAATAAAATAACGAGGTGCTACAAAATTGTTTACTTTCATTGTTTGCTAGTTTTCTCCCAGTCTTAGTTCTAGCTTAGAATAACTACTATAGTCTATTTGATTGTACTGGTAAAAATAACTAAGGTACACCACGTGTCAAGCAACTCTTTACTTGTCCTATTTTAAGTCTAATTATAGAATCACACTTCATTCTTATGAACCTAAACATTGATCCTGACATTAACCTCTTATTAAATGACTTACATGACCCTAACGGTCCACTGTAATTATTACACAGCAGAACAAGCAAAGCACTACTCAGAGCCAATAATAACATAACCATCTAACTACAATATCAGATCTTTTACAAGTATTACAATGACTCATAGCATTATTAAATTCCTGCAGGCTAGAATGTCCATCATTGTCTTTACTGAAACCTGGCTAAAGTTTGCAACACACAGATATCTATGCTATCTCTGGTTGGTACAGCCATACAATAAATCATAGGCTAATCAACAAGGTGTAGTATAGCACTAACTCATTTACTATTCAGACCTAGCCTTGAATGTATCAACACATTTGCACAAGAGATGAACATGGAGAATATTTGAATAGCTGTTTAACTGAATAATAGCACTCCTCTTGTTCAGAAACCTACCCTGAAGTCCGCCTGCCAGCCATCAAATCGTGACCACTCCTAAGAAAATGAGGTTATTCATCAGACCCCTGCAACATTTTCCACACACTATAATATTATACTACATAAATGTACTACTCGGGCTTATAAACTCGGGGTCCATCAAACTGGCAAAACTCCTGCTCATATAAAATACATTCAGAGTACTGCAATCAGCTATTAGCCAATTTAGTGAAAATTAGGAAGTATTATCACCATGCATGAATACAAAGACCACTTAATACTAACAGGAGACTTCAATATCAATCTCCCACAAGATCAGGACCTACAAGTAACTCCATAATCATAACATTTATGGAGCAACTCGCTTCTGCTTCTTACCAACAGTAATAAAAGAAACCAACAAGAATCTGAAACTAGTGCCTTCCTTATTAATTACATCTGACTAACACTATATCCTTTCATTAAAATCAGCATACCTTGCCAGATAATACCACTGACTACTACCCCTACCTTTCATAACTAACCTAGGTAAATTACCCAAGAGATCGCCAAAGCCATTTAGACCACATAATGAAACAAATGGAACCCTTAAACTGTCTACACGTAGATACGCTCACCTGCGTACTGTCTGACATTTTGAAAAAATCATTTTTTTTAAATGAAGAGTGATTTTTATAAAATGTATAGGCTAAAAAAAAAAAAATTAGGTCAGTACTTACGTAGATATAAGCCCGCTGCTGCGTTGGATAACGTCTGACGGTACATCAAGTCCTGCCACTCTGCAATATTGCTGATATACTTAGTTTGCTTAATTTATAATTCACAACTGATAATTGCCACCCCATAATAGTTCTTGTGGATTTCATATTTCAATCTTGTCTAACACTAATATTATGTACTGAAATAGTACTCAAATAGCTGCTAATCAACAACAGGTGAACATTTTCATCTGCCTTGGTCATTTACTATTGTTCAGTAAATATATAGAAGTTTTTATAGGTCCCAGCAATGTTTTAGACATCCTGGAGATATATGAAACCCTTTAAAGAATGGGGGTTTGACAAGTGTCAGATAACTTTAAAGCCCAGGACATTTAAAAAATGTCAGCAGTGCTGGGGGGAACCCCCCCTTTTTCGGGTCTTATATGTCTGTCTGCTATCTGTCTGTCTGCTATCTGTTTTGTCTGTCCCCCCGTGTTTTTATCTGTCCCCCCATCTGTCTTTTCACCCCTGTCTTTCCCCCCACTGTCTGTCTGTATCAAATTGTCCTGTGTCTATCTATCTGCCTGTCTGTCTGTCATCTGTCTGTCTGGGGTCGTTTGTCTAGCCTGGTTATGTCTGTCTAACTCGTTTTCCCGTCTTTCTGTCTGCCTGTGTGTGTGTGTGTGTTTTTCCGTCTGCTAGTCTCAGTCTCAGAGGTTTGGAAACAAACAGGATTATACACGATGCAGAAGTGACATGACAAAGCGTTTTACTTTGCCAGTCATGTTATTTGCCCTTAAAATCTCCCGGCATTGTATAGCACTTTGCCGGGAATTTTTTGGGTTATCCTGGGGTAATTTACACTATGTATAAAAAAACCAAATTTGTGTACAGTGAGAGAACACAGAATATACAAAAGATATGGGATAGATAGATTTTAAAGACAGACAAAGATATAGACAAAGATAAAGACAGAGTTATGACAGATAGAGAGAAAAAAAGCCAGCCAGCCTGCCAAACATAAGAACAAAAGAAAGAAGGAAATTGCAGCAGGCCTACGGGCCCATGCAAGGCCCCCCCCCATGTCCCCCCCAGCTTAGACCAAACCCCCCCATTGGTCACACCCTCTGAAGGAAGGAGCATGGCATAAATTTAGTAAAAACAACCCAGTCAGGTCCAATTTACACCCACCCACAGCCACCCATGTATTTTTTCAAACCCCTTTTTTTATTTTCCTTTAAAAGGGGAAAAGGAATGTGACATGACATCATTAAACCCCTTTGGTGTTTGGCACACTATTTGCCCCCTTAGTTTTAAAATTTAAATTTGAACTGGTGCTCCCACAAGGAGAAGTGGTCCCATTTTTTTTAACCCCTTTTACCCAGATTTTATTCTTAATCCTCTCAGGGTCAAACATTTTGGAAAAAAATTATTTTTCTTTAAAATGATAGAGAATCTTTTCCGATCATAACCCCCCAAAAATTATAAAATTTTAAATTAACCCCCAACCGGAATTATGCTCCGGGTTAGGGGTATCGATGTTATTTACGACGGCGATTTCCCCGACTTTGAGCCCCGGAAAATTTTCCAATGTTTCAGTCTACTACAATTATAGCTATTTCGCTAGAACTCTATTTTTTTCTTTGATTGAGTACAAGAAACTGCCAATTTCCCAATTTCAACTACCCAAAAGGGGGTCAGAAATTGGCAATTTGTCCAATTTCACAAAATTTTCAAAAGATGCCAATTTCAAAATAGGGTCCAGAATAAAAGAGACAGACATTCCTGGCAAATCAAATAACATTTTATCTGTCCAATGTTTCCAGACCCCCTTACATTACTTTTGCTTTATTTTGAATTTTTATTCTCACAATAAAAATTTAAGATTTATTATTATGTAAAACTACTGCAATTTATTGAAAAACGGTATAAATGACATCAGCACACTTGTGCAAGAAATTTAGTCCAGTTGAGGGGTAATTTTCCTTGGCGTGATTTGTTTACTTTTTAACATCGCCCCAAAAACCAACTTTTTTTCTATTTTTCGCTCAATTTCTAGGGTAGTTGTCATTGAGAAACCGATCACAATTATCTTTATTTTTAACATACCTTCCATTTTATCAAATGAGACCAAGAAAAGGGGAATATAATCATAAATACCATGAAAAAGACTGCAAATTCGCTTTTTTTAAAAAAAAAATACGGTCGGGGTTTTTTTTCCTCATTATGCACTGTGTGGTAGGATTTTTTTTTACTGCGACACTGACCGCACAAACCCCTTCTCTGATATCTAGGGCCCACCAGCCTGTTTCCCGGTTTGGGGGGGCACTAGAAATTTTGGGCGATTTTGTACCCCCAAACGCCCTGGCTGTAAGCCGGGGGTTTGACGCCCAAAAAACCCCCAAAGGGTTAATACTGGCCCCCGGGGGCCCAGACCCATTTCCTGCCCCCGGGGACTCAGGGCCCATTGCCCAAAATTTTAAGGAATGAAAAATAAAACGGATCCACGTTTTGGGGCAGTACCACGGAACGATATCTACGTGTGGACATTTTTTAAAGGGGGTTTAAAAACTTCATAACAGCTATGTCAAACATTGACTGGCAAAAAACCCAGTTAGACACCTATACAGATATTGACATATGTAATTTAAAAATTTTCTAAAAAGACTCAATACCTCTATAACATGCATTGCCCAAAAAAAAAAAAAAAGATCACAGCTAAGAGATAAACAACCCTGGCTAACACCCCGCATTTCAAACCAAATTTTAAAAAAACCCATATGAAAACAGAAAGAATGGGTCAAATAACAAGAGAACAAACAAAATGTTACTCATCAAACCTAACCAGCCTAATAAGGTCAAAAAAATTGTATTATGAGAACAGATTAAATATTTTAAGAGGTGATATGAAAAAGACCTGGAAAACCCTATCTGAAATTCTAGGAACTAAAAAAGTATCCAGAAACATAACAATCAAACTGACAAACCCAGATGAACCCTGATGCTCCCACCAACTGAAACAGCAGACTAAATCTTTTCTTCTTGACAATAGGAAAGATGTTGGCAAGCAAAATCCCAAGTTCAAACACTCTACCTAATGCTTACCTCACTGGAGGTTACCCAAACACACTATTCCTAGCTCCGACCAACCCAACAGAAGTCTCACATGTTATTAACACATTAAAAAACAAGGCAGATCTAAATAACTTACCACCTTTTATATACAAAAAAGCTTCTCAAGTACTATCACCAATTATTGCAACACTCTTTAACAAATCCATTGAATCCTCCACCTTCCCGTCAACACTCAAAATAGCGAGGGTTACCCCCATACATAAAGGCGGAGATCAAACAGACCTAAATAACTATAGGCCAATATCTAACTTACCCTTCTCCAAAATCTTTGAAAAGTTAATTCATAGACAAATCTATTCCTACCTCATCTCCCACAACATACTCAACCCCTGTCAGTTTGGTTTCAGACCTAATAAAAACACAAATGATGCAATCATACACATGCTAGAAATAATATACACAGCTCTTGAAAATAAAGAAATCCCACTGGGAATCTTCATTGATTTACGTAAAGCTTTTGATACAGTTGACCATGATCTGTTACATCTAAAATTATCACACTATGGTATAAGAGGGCACTCCCTCAACTACCTAAAGTCATACCTTAGTGGCAGAAGCCAATATGTGTCCACAAATGGAGCTAACTCTTCCACACAAACAATTACAGTTGGTGTCCCACAGGGAAGTGTTCTTGTCCCACTTCTCCTTCTCATTTACATAAACGACCTACCAAATGCATCTCAACTACTCAAACTCATACTATTTGCAGATGACACTACATACGTCTTCTCTCACCCAAGCCCAGACATACTAGCCAACACTGTAAATGCTGAATTACAGAAAATATCTACCTGGATGATGACTAACAAGCTTACACTCAATGTTGACAAAACCTATTTCATTCAGTTTGGGAACAGAGCTACAAATGTTCCACTTAGCATAAAGATAAACGGATCACTTGTCACAAAACTCACAGAGGGAAAATTCTTAGGAATCCACCTTGACAGTGGCCTCAAATTTAAGACCCATATACAACAAATTTCCAAGAAAGTATCCAAGACCGTAGGAATACTATCCAAGATAAGGTACTATGTTCCACAACCAGCTCTCCTTTCCCTTTATCACTCACTCATTTACCCCTATCTCACCTATGGAATCTGTGCATGGGGCTCAACAACAATAAATCACCTCAAACCATTAATAACTCAACAAAAGGCTGCAGTTCGAATGATAACAAATTCCCACTCTAGACAACATACTACACCTATATTCAAAAGTCTGAACTTACTCACCATACAAGACATCCATACTTTTTACAGTGCCTATTACATACAAAAAACACTAAACTCAAATATTAACCCACAACTCAAAATTCTCCTAACAAATCTTAACAGGACACATGAACATAACACAAGGCACAGATCACTCTTCGATGTTCCCCGCTACCACCTCACACTATGCAAAAACGCAATGCACATTAAAGGCCCAAAAATTTGGAATTTATTACCTATGATTACCAAAGAAACCCGGTCTGTACATCATTTCAAAACTCTGTTAAAAAATCACCTACTCACCCACAACTAAATACCCACTACTTTACATTACCCACAAAGTTACTAAATAACTTTACACCTGCCTCAAATTAACATTATTCACTGTGTTACTCCCCTAGCCTCAGAACCCCCTACAAAATTGCCCAAAGAAAAATAATTTATCAAACATAATCTAGTACAAATGTTGAAACTTATACCCATAATGTACAGTGGTCCTGTTTGCATCTCAAACTCAACAAAGTAAGTGTATTTTTAGTGCTGTTGCAAGTTATTTTGGGGTCTGAAATAGACTAACCTATGACATTATTTCTTAAAGTAATTGCTAAGCCACTTGGCATTCTGAACATCGGCGAAACGAGGACCACTGTATATGCCATGTTATATCTTATAATGTATGAAACCACCTAATATAAGAAATCCATCCCATGTACCCATGTGCTCCTTGTAACTCATCTAATGACCTTATAAACTGTTATTGCAAAACAAATTATTGATTTAATTTGTTTAATCTGATTTAATAATACTATTATGTAGACATA
>WNWK01029405.1:0-24442 GCA_009830355.1 Cherax destructor | reverse complement strand
AGATAAACCATTTCATGTTCAGAGTGTCTGAAATGTTTTAGTCATAAAAGCAGTCTTGTGGAACATATGAGGGATACTACAGGAGATAAACCATTTCAGTGTTCAGAATGTCTGAAATGTTTTAGTTATAAAAGCAGTCTTGTGAAACATATGCGAATACATACAGGATATAAACTATTTCAGTGTTCAGAATGTCTGAAATGTTTTACTGAAAAAGGAGTCTTTTGACACATATGCGAGCATACAGGGGATAAACCAATTCAGTGTTCAGAGTGTCTGAAATTTTTTAGTCATAAAAGGAATCTTGTGATACATGAGGGTACATACAGGAGATAAACCATTTCAGTGTTCAGAATGTCTGAAATGTTTTAGTCATAAAAGCAGTCTTGTAAACATATGCGAGTACATACAGGAGATAAACCAATTCAGTGTTCAGAGTGTCTGAAATGTTTTAGTCATAAAGCAGTCTTGTGACACATATGCAGCACATCAGGGAGATAAACCATTTCAGAGTTCAGATGTCTGAAATGTTTTAGTCATAAAGCAGTCTTGTGACACATATGCAAGACATACAGGAGATAAACCATTTCATGCTTCAGAGTGTCTGAAATGTTTTAGTCATAAAAGCAGTCTTGTGAACATTGCAAGTACATACAGGAGATAAACCATTTCAATGTTCAGAATGTCTGAAATGTTTTACTAAAAAATGCAATCTTGTGAAACATATGCGAGTACATACAGGAGATAAACCATTTCAGTGTTCAGAGTGTCTGAAATGTTTTAGTCATAAAAGCAGTCTTGTGACACATATGCAAGTACATACAGGAGATAAACCATTTCAGTGTTCAGAGTGTCTGAAATGTTTTAGTCGTAAAAGCAGTCTTGTGAAACATATGCGAATACATACAGGAGATAAACCATTTTAGTGTTTATTGTATCAGGAATATTTTGGTTATAAACTCAAGAGAACATATACAATGGATATTCAATATCAGTGTTCAGAGTGAAAGATGTTGCACGGTTTACATCGAGATTTGTTATTACAAACTTGAACTGAAGTGCAAAGAGAGCCACTAGCATGCCATGGCATTAAGGGCTGATTAATCTAATGGCTTATAGACTACTTAATACTAGAGAAGTTGATTGAGTTTGTTTTAGTTAAACATTTGCTTATAACAGTTAATAAATGTACTCAAATTACATTCTGTGGATATTACATTGTACAAGTGTTTTGTAGGTTGGTTACATCAATAGTAAATATTGAAATTATATTATAGGAAAATAACAGTGAGCATTGGTGAAAGTAATTTAATGAGTATTTAGTTTAGGGTGAGAACATGGTTTTTCAGAAGAGTTTTAAATTGATGTTCAGACCAGGTTATTTTAGTATTTACTGGTAATGAATTCCAGATTTTAGGGCCCTTTGTGCATAGAATTTTTACATAGGGTGATATGGACATGGAGTATATAAAAAAGTGATCTGTCTTGTGTTATGGTCATGGGTCCTATTAAAGTTGCTGAGGAGAATTTTGATGGAGGTTTATATTAGAGTGTAGAGTTCTATGTATGTAGTAGCACAAGAATAAGTTGAATGTTCTGTACGGTGAGTAGTTTTAGGCTTTTGAATATTGGTGGAGTATGTTCCTAGAGTGGGAATTTGTTATCATTCTGACTGCAGCCTTTTCTGGGTTATGATTGGTCTAAGGTGATTTAATGTTGTTGATCCCCATGAACAAATTCCATAGGTGAGATAAGGGTAGATGAGTGAATGATACAGTGCAAGGAGAGCTGATTGAGGCACTTAGTAGTGTATCTTTGATAATATGCCTACTGTCTTTGATATTTTCTTGGAAATTTATTGTATGTGTGTTTGGAATTTAAGGCTACTGTCAATGTGGATTCCTAGGAATTTTCCCTCTTTGAGTCTTGTGACCAGAGAACCATTGAGCGTTATGTTGTGGAACGTTTAGCTCTTTTTCCAAACTGAATGAAGTAGGTCTTGTCGTATTGAGAGTAAAGCTATTAGTCGTAATCCATGTTGATATTTTCTGTAATTCAGTATTAACAGTGTTGGCCAGTATGACTGGGTTTGGGTGAAGAAGACATATGTAGTCTCATCTGCAAACAAAATGGGTTTGAGTAGTTGTGATCATTCGGTAGGTCATTGATGTAAATGAGGAATAGGAGTGGTCCTAGGACACTTCCTTGTAAAGACACTGACTGTAATTTGTTGTGTGGAAGAGTTAGCTCCATTTTGTGACAGTATGGCTTCTGTTACTAAGGTATGACTTTAGGTAGTTGAGTGAGTGCCCTCTTATACCATAGTGTGCTAATTTTGTTAGCAGTAAATCACGGTCAACTGTATCAAAAGCTCTGCGTGAATCAATGAAGATTCCCAGTGGGACTTCTTTCTTCTCAAGTGCGGTGTATATTAACTCTAGCAGTGTATAATAAGATCATTTGTACTCTTACTGACGGGGTTGAGTACATTGTGGGAGATGAGGTAGGAATAGATTTGCCTATGAATTAATTTTTCAAAAATTTTAGAAAGCAGAGGTAAGTTAGATCTTTCTTTCTTTCAACACGTCGGCCGTTTCCACCGAAGCAGGGTGGCCCAAAGGAAAAACTAAAGTTTCTTCTTTTACATTTAGTAATATATACAGGAGAAGGGGTTACTAGCCCCTTGCTCCCGGCATTTTAGTCGCCTCTTACGACACGGGCTTACGGAGGAAGAATTCTGTTCCACTTCCCCATGGAGAGTAAGTTAGATATTGGTCTATAATTATTCAGTCTGCTGATCACCTCCTTTGTGGATTGGGGTGACCCTCGCTATTTTGAGAATTGATGGGAAGGTAGAGGCTTCAATGGATTTGTTGAAGAGTGTTGCAATAATAGGTGACAGTACCTGAGAAGCTTTTTGTACATAAAAGGTGGTAAGCTGTTTATGTCTCCTCGCCTTGTTTTAAGGGTGTTGATGATGAGCGAGACTTCTATTGGGTTGGCTGGAGCTAAGAATGGTGTATTCGAATAGGTGTTGGTGAGGTAGTCTGATGGACGGGGTTCGAGCTTGGATTTTACTCGCTAGATTCTATCCTAGGTGGAGAAGAAAACATTAAGTCTGTTTGCTGTCTCAGTTGGTAGAGTAGGTATTCATCTGATTTTGTTAATTTGATGGTTTTGTTCTTGGATGTCTTTTATTTCCTAGAATTTCAGATAGGGTTTTCCAGGTCTTTTCATATCACCTTTTATGTTATGTAGTCTGTTCTCATAATACAATTTTTTTGACTTTCTTATCAGGCTGGTAAGGATTGACGAGTATCGTTTGGATTGTTCTCTGGTTATTTGACCCCTTCTGTACTGTTTTTCATATTGGTGCCTTTTGTTAATGGATTTAAGGATGCTGGGTGTTAGCCAAGGACTGTTAAGTCTCTTAGCTGTGATCTGTTTTTTTTAGGGTAGTTGTTTTTTTTTTAAGGATATTCTTGATGCATTTATTAGTATCTGTAAATGTTTCTAACTCATTATGCCAGTCGATGTTAATCATAACTGTTATAAAGTTATTTACAGCTAACTCGTTATGTAGTCTGAAGGTAACTTTAGTAGTGTCTTGGGGCAATTTACCTAGGTTGGTTATGAGAAAGGTAGGGTAGTGGTCTGTGGTGTTGTCTGTGATTATGCCTGATTTTAAAGGGGATATAGTGTTTGTCCAGATATGGTCTAATAAGGATATACTGGTCTCAGATATTCTTGTAGGTTTTGATATTGTTGGTAGCAACAAGCAGTTGCTCATAGTGTTTGTAAGTTCAGTTACTTGTGGGTCCTGGTCATGTAGGAGATTTATGTTGAAATCTCATGTGTGCATTAAATGATCTTTGTTAATGTGTGCATCAGTTATCAGGTTTCCTAATTTTTCACTAAAATGGTGAATGTTTGACTGTGGTAATCTGTATATGTTTATCACTGTGAGGTTTTTTTTAGGTCTTTTGATTTAAATTTAGCTATGATATATTCTCCATGTTCATCCCTTGTTATTGATACATTCAAGTTTATCCGAGTAATATATAGCTATTCCACCCCCTCGCTGGTCTGTCCTACAGTTGTGTATGGCTGTGTAACCTGTGATGGCATAGACATCTGTAGTACCAGGCTTTAGCAACGTCTCAGTGAGTGTGATGATTGACATATTGGTCTATAGGGATTTGAGTAATGCTGTGAGGTCATCGTAATGTTTACTCAAGGATCTAACATTGTAATTAAAGATACAGTGGTACCTCGACTTACGTTGTTATCACCTTACGTTATATTCGATATCCGTTACTTATAACGTAAGAAATTTGAATGCGACATCCGTTGATTGATTGTCTTACGCCTTCGTACCGGACCTGTTCGCTTGGAGCCCAGCTGAGCGCACACTCCAGGAGCGCAGTGTCTATTGTTTACAAGCGAGAGCGACCACCCACCCACACCCACGCATTCATACCAGTATATTGTCATTATTCCACTGTTTTTAGTGCTTGCAACTGCTAAATAAGCCACCATGGGCCCCAAGAAAGCTCCTAGTGCCAAGCCTGGGTAAAGAATGTGCAGGAGGAAGCATTTATGCAGGGAGTGTAGCAGGCATGCAGGAGTGAGCAGGCATGCAGGGAGTGTAGCAGGCATGCAGGGAGTGTAAGCAAGGATGCAGGGGGTGTAGCAAGGATGCAGGGAGTGTAGCAAGGATGCAGGGAGTGTAGCAAGGATGCAGGGAGTGTAGCAAGGATGCAGGGAGTGTAGCAAGGATGCAGGGAGTGAGCAAGGATGCAGGGAGTGTAGCAAGGATGCAGGAGTAGCAAGGATGCAGGGGGTGTAGCAAGGATGCAGGGAGTGTAGCAAAGGATGCAGGGAGTGAGCAAGGATGCAGGGAGTGTAGCAAGGATGCAGGGAGTGTAGCAAGGATGCAGGGAGTGTACAAGGATGCAGGGAGTGTAGCAAGGATGCAGGGAGTGTGCAGATCAGGGAGTGTAGCAAGGATGCAGGGAGGAGCAAGGATGCAGGGAGCATTCATGCAGGGAGTGTAGCATTCATGCAGGAGTGTAAGCATTCATGCAGGGATGAGATTATGCAGGGAGTGTAGCATTCATGCGGAGTGTAGCATTCTTAAAGAAGGCCAAAGAACCCCAGAAAAGGACTTGGTACTGCAGTGTTAATGGAAGGATTCCCCTTCCAAACACTAGATACTACTCCACCTTCTCCCTCCTCCCGTCCTCCACATCAACAACTCTTCAATAAATGTAAGTGACATGTTATTGTACAATATTTGCATGTGTATTTATGTATTCTTTATTAAATTGTGTATTATTTAATGTCCAAAAGTTCTAAAAAATATTTTATTTAACTACTTTTGGAAGTCTTGGACGGATTAAATTTATTTCCATTATTTCTTATGGGGAAAATTGATTCGTGTTACGTTTGTTTCGTCTTAAGAAATGCCCTCTCTGACGGATTAAAAACGTAAGTCGAGGTACCACTGTAGTTATGTTATTGTTGGCTCTGAGTAATGTCTTTGCTTGATCTGCTGTGTAATAATTACAGTTGCTATTGGATTCATGTAAGTCATTTAATAATAGGTTGATATCAGAATCAATGCTTGTAATCATAAGATTTAGTGTGATTCTATAACTAGACTTGAGAACAATGTATTATGACAAACTTAATAGTATGATACTAGATTAATTATTCTTACTAACACAATTTTAAACAATAGTTACAGAGATATAGAATATTTTTCAATGTTGATGAATTAAGCCTCTGGCATTGTGAGTGCACTGAGAGAAAAAAAATTGAAAAACTATGAAAATTGAGTTCTTCTTACCGAAAAATAGCTGATCTTTCTGGCAACACCCTCGTACAGTGGTCTCTCGCTTTTCATGCATCTCCGAACTAGTACGTTTATGTAAGTGTATTTTCTAAGTGCTTTGCAAGTGTATTTTGGGGGTCTGAAATAGACTAACCTACATGACATTATTTCTTAAGGAAGTAAATTCGTTCGGTAATGGCACTTGAGCAGCATTCTGGAATGAATTTTCGGCGAAAACCGAGGGACCACTGTATAATTCTCATTATACGATGTTTCTACAACGAATTATAGTACAGTGGACCCCCGGTTTTCGTGATTTTTTCGTTCCAGAATGCTGTTAAAGTGCCATTACCAAATGAATTTATTCCCATAAGGAATAATGTATATTAGACTAGTCCTTTTAGACCCCCAAAAATACACTTACAAAAGCACTTACAAAAATACACTTACATAATTGTTCGAGTTTGGAGCATCACGAACACCGTGGGTCTACTGTAATTTATAACATGTATGGTGACGGCACCTGTCATAACATGCACGCTGACGCAGCAAAATTTTTATTATTTTTTCCTTTTTTTCTTCTATCAATTTCTCATATTTTTCTCTCTAATATAATATAAATTCACCATTTGATATCATATGAGTGTGGAAGGGGGTAATATGGTCTGAGAACCAGTCAGGAGCCTTCTCTGATAAGAGGTGCTGACAAGGCATAAATTACGTTGTGGCTGCCAAGACACACCAGCCAACAAATTGTTCTATTCTTACGCTAATATCAATAATAATGTTTATTTATTTACTACAATTGATCTATTATGACATAAGGTGACATATTAGTAGCATAGAAACATGAAAAACACACCAGAATAAATATTATGTGGCATAATTTGACTGTCTATGGCCATGTAATGGACGGGTGGAGATCGCATATAAGGGTTATTTTCTCATTCTCACATCCCTATTATGAGAGAAAACGGATCTAGTGATGGTAAACTGTAGTAGACATTCATAGCTAATGAAAAGAGTGGAAAAAAAACAAGTATTTTTCAGGATTTTTTTTTTTTCCAAGTACTTGGGCTGCCACTCGCTTCAGCCATTATCTCGGAAGTAAGTTATTTACCTATTTAGTCAACCACCATCATTATTAATGAATGAATTGATGTGATTTTCACAACAAACATAGAAGAATGATTGCTTTACAAGGTAGCGCATACCTTTTTGAAGAATCCCATACAGGTATCCCTCAACTTTCGCGTTTTCTACTTTCGCGGGCTTCACACACTCGCGAATTCCCGGCCGCCAAATTCCCACCCACCAAATCATATTTAAGTTTCCCGCCACCCGAGCGTCCCTTCTACCTTCCCTCCGACCCAGAAGCCAGCCCACCCACCACTCACTCACTGAGTGTTTTGTTTGTTCATTATTTGTTATTAAACTACAGTATAACATGTATGTAGTACTATATAGTACAATATTTTACTATGTTTTCATGCATTTTATGATTGTTCATGGTTCAATAGGTTAAGGAAGCAGTAAGTAATGAATGTACTAAATAAAGGTTATCTATCTATTACATTTATTCCAAATTGATATCAGAAACATGATAAATACCCTAGAACTGTAATAAAGATGCTGAAATGAATAATATATGCCATATTATATGGATATGCCATATTATAGAGAGGTAAGAGAGCAGCACCACTGCCATATGAGATGTTTACATCAGGGTAAACATGCCTAAATCACTCTTGTTATAAGAACAAATGCAAAAATAGCATTTATTATTTTAGAATAATAATAATTTATAATAATTGATCTGGAGCACTTTAAATGTCATCAGTATTTGGTAGCTGACATTTAGAGCACTCAAAGCAATTATTATTAATTATTATTATTTATAATTATTATTTCCCTACAATATATTGTAGGAGATAATAATAATAATTATTATTAATAATATTATTTTCTTACAATATATTGTAGGAAATAATAATAATATATTATTATAATCAAAGAATAATAATAATAATAATTAATAATAATTGCTGTGGAGTGCTCTAAATGTCAGCTACTATATACTGATAACATTTAAAGTGCTCCAGATCAATTATTATAAATTATTATTATTCTAAAAACAATAAATGCTATTTTTGCATTTGTTCTTATGACAGGAGTGATTTAGGCATGTTTACCCTGATGTAAACATCTCATATGGCGGCGGTCCTGCTCTCTCACCCTCATATAATATGGCATATATTATTCATTTCAGCATCTTTATTACAGTTCTAGGGTATTTATCATGTTTCTGATATCAATTTGGAATAAATGTAATAGATAGATAACCTTTATTACTAATATTAGTGTAATTACACAACAGTTTATTAGCAATAAGGCTAACATCCATCACCCATGACGACTCACCAGACACTGAATGTTACTGCGCCTCTCCCTCCCTCCAATAGCTCCTCCCACTTCGTAACAATGTTAGATGGTGAATTTAATGTATTTTTCTGTAAGCTTAACTCGTTGTATATGTATTTTACTTTTTATTGTTTTCTGTAATATATGAGTTATGCAAATTAAAATAAAGTTATGAAGTTGGAGTTTCATTTTTTGTTCTAATGTATACATATTTAATTCAACATTTGGCATCATTACAAAGTGGGCGGAGCTACAGCAGAGGGAGAAGAAGCAGTGTGTCAGTAACTCTTGATTCCCCATGACACTTCACAACACTATAAAATATGTATTGTATAATTATACTATTACAGGCCTCCCTTCACAGCCAGCTCATGTCAAAATAACATGTATATAGTACATTATTTTACGATGTTTATATGTGTTTTATGATTGTTCATGGTTCAATAGGTTAAGGAAGCAGTATTGTATTATATTTCCCTACAATATATTGGGGCACCAAACATTCGCGATTTTTCAACATTCACGAGGCTCTTGATCCCCTAACCCTCGCGAATGTTGAGGGATACCTGTATATTTTCAGATGTGTGGGGATAAAAATCCGATATTTTGCTAAATGTCGAGCAACCTACAAACTGTATTTTTTTTAGAATGAATTATTATTATTATTATTATTATTATTATCATCAAATAGAAGCGCTAAACCACAGGGGTTATACAGTGCTGCAGGTTATTTCAGGATGCAGGGAGAATACGTTGTAAGAGGGATATGGATGATTAGTAGGGTATAGAGTGCAGCAGGACGGTGGATAGTGCAGGGATAGAGGGTAGTAAGAGATCGAGGTAGAAGGGACTGAAAGAGGTGCTAGAGGTATAATCTTCAGAGTTTGTGTAGTAAGTCAGTTTCTGTCAAAAAGTCAATGAGAGAGTCAGGATTAAAGGAGGGTCCATCTGCAAGAAGGGAAGGTAAAGAAAGGGCCGCAGAGCGAAGACGCCGTTGGAGGTAAATTCTGCGTGCTCGTTGATAGAGTGGGCAGTCCAACAGAATATGTTGAACAGACACTGGAAC
Source organism: Cherax destructor (assembly GCA_009830355.1). Taxonomy (NCBI): domain Eukaryota; kingdom Metazoa; phylum Arthropoda; class Malacostraca; order Decapoda; family Parastacidae; genus Cherax; species Cherax destructor. Next base: position 15,119 of record WNWK01029405.1, on the reverse strand, counting down.
CTGACAATGCTCACAGAGAGGGGCAGGGAGCCTCTCCATGAGATCCTCTTTAAGGGGGGCTCCTTGTCGCAGTAAAGAGGCTATCAGTCTGAGGAATTGGACCTCTTGGTCTTCTTCCTCAGACCAAACCTAATTACCCGCCAATCCCCCCCTCCCTTTTTCCCATCCTCTCCATCCTCCCTTTTCCCTTTCCTCCACCTTCTCCTCATCCCTCCCTTATTTCCTTCCCAGTTTTACCTTGGGAGCTTCTCTCCTCAGGCATTCTAGTTCCTAGGTAGGGGAAAGGGTATCGTGGTCCATCCTATTCTGTTGAGGTCCTTGGCGGTGGTGTAGTTTGCCATGGAATCTGGATCGCCTGGGGATGTCCCGATCCCTCTCCGGTCACCCGGGGGATGGCCTTGGGTATCTTTCGGGCGACGGGTGTATCTCTGGAGGCCACCTTCGATTCCGGGGTGGTGGCCGAAGGCGGTATGATTTGTGGTGGATATCCGGCAGCCCTATCTTTTGTCTGCTGAGATGGCTCGGTGGATGTGAGGTTGCTATCCCGGATTGCTGGTTTACTGGCATGAAGGGTAGGGTATGGCACGGGTTCCATGCTGCATCTGCACCACTTGCGGTGTTGAGGTCCTCTTGGGCACGGAGGGGGATTTACGCTCCCTTTCATTCCTCCTAGGAGCTATTCCTCCACGCTCCCCCCTTTTTTTTATTCTTTTTTTTTATTTTTATTTTATTTTCTTTTTTTTCTTAAAAATAAAAAGAAAGAAGTAACCTAACCATGGCTGACCCAATCCATGAACCCACTACCCCTGGGCCCCTTCCTGATACCACACCCAATACTGACCATGCCTCGTTAAGGGATGACTCTTTGGACACCTCTCATGCCCCTGTACCTCTTGCTGGTGCTGGTTCGTCACCTGCTTCAGGTACCAGGGACCCGACTGGCTCTTTCGATACGTCTGACCTTTGCTCTTCTCTGACCTTGATTCCGGCTTCTCCCTCGACGGTGCGGCAATTTTCAAATCGCTCGCCCGTCTCCCATCAGACCACCCCCGTTCCCACACCCAAACGACCAAGACCCACACATGACGATTCGACACTCCCTTCTCGTTCGTCACAGAAACGACCAGCTCGTCACACACTCCCCTTAAACTCTCTGTTTCAAACTACTCAATGGACGAAGTTTTTTACTCTGCGACCGACTTCTCCTAATACCTATCTTTCAGACCATAGTATTGGTAAAGCTCTGCTACGCCATGTTGGTAAAGACATCTCATTTCACGTTCTCAAAGCGGCACTCGCATCATCACGGTCCAGAATGCTGGCCAAGCTCGCGATCTTTCTCTTCTTACAACCATAGATTCTGTTCCTGTTACTATTGACAAGCACCATTCCCTCAATTCTTGTTGTGGTTCTGTCATTTTGCCCCACACCATTGTCCAACGGAATTTCCAGACATGTGGTGATGACATTTTCAAGCAGCTTGAGCTCCAAGAACTCTCTATCCTTAAAGTTGACACTTTTGTCCTCCCCGCCAATAAGCGAAGACGTTATCCTTGCAATATAGCTCGTTTAACATTTGACTGCCGTGAACTACCACCTTTGGTTTACATTGCAGGACAACGTTTGCAAGTCCGTAAGGTGACCCCTACACCGCAACAGTGTAGAAACTGATGGCGTTTTGGTCATCCAGCGAAATATTGCAGGTCTATGGCCGAATGCCCAGTCTGCGGTGCTGACGACCATGCCAGTTCTTCTTGTACTCTACCTCCCGCTTGCCTTAACTGTCATGAGGCACATCCGTCGTATTCTCGCCATTGTCAGGTTTACCTGAATGAGCGGGAAATCCGTTGTCTCAAAGAGGCGGAAGGCTTCTCATATGCTATGGCCATCTCTCATCTACGCCTTCAAGGAAGACTTCCCCGCATTCCCGAATTGCTAAACGTCGCCCCACTTCTGGGGTCCCAACTTCCATGGCTTCCTCTGTGGTCGCCTCATCCTCAAGGCATGAGCTGATCTATATGCCCTTTTCCATATCATGTTACCAAACCCTCTAATTAACACTTTTAATTCCTAACCCCCAATACCCTCCACAATTTTTCCTTCTTCCCCAAAGGGGCACCTTTCCCAAAATTCCCCTTTCATACAGCATCATCAACCTTTTAAAAAGCTTCACCACTCCTTGAAAGGGCACCAGCAGGCATGTTAGGCAATGAATTGTCCTCTTTTTAAAATGACATTTGACAGCCGATACAGGGACTTTGAAATTCCCATGAAACATCATTTCTGCTGGTGTCTTATTTGTGGGGGAATGAACAGTTTTCCTATGGTTTTATAAGAACCCACATAATCTGGTATTGAGAGACCTTTGTAAACTTGTGTAAACCCCTTTCCCTTTAATGCCTTTCGCCTTCCCCTGGCCCCGAATTTTGATGAAGGAAAGGTATGGGGCCGGAGTAAATGTTTAATACTATTCTTACTAAAAAAAGGGTTCCAGTTTTTGGTGAGAACAAAATAAGCAACCCATTACGGGCAGTAACTCAGTAGTAAATGTGGATGTCATGGGGCTAGTTACTTTCACAATTTTAAGAATTTTGGGAAAAAAAAAACCACAATTGCCAAAAATATTTGCCCTCAACGGACCTGCATAATCTATATGCACTCTAGACCATGGTTTCCCAGTCCCGCCAAGATAGGGGCAGGAGATGAAATTTTGGCTTAAAATTTGAAAACAAATGGGCAAACCTTTGTCACTTTGCAATATCTTGGTCCATCTTTGGCCACCAGACCCCTGCCTAGCTTCTGCTTTCAAACATTGATACCATTATGACCTTTTGCAAAATGCTCCAATACCTTACATCTCAATTTTTCTGGGACTACCACTCTTTTCCCATACAAAATACATTATCGAACAGTCAGATCTGGGTTTGGGCTGAATTATAATCAGGGTAAAAATACATTTTTTTACCCAACCATATTTAACATTATTTACTACTTGGGATAATACAGCATCTATCCCAGTTTCCTCTTTGATTTTGCCCAAAAGATAAATGTTTGGGAAAACGAGGAAATCACTAATCTTAATATTCCGAAGGTTACCTGACTAAGCTGTGATCTTCAATAGGTAATCTACTAAATGCATCTGCAATAACATTTTCCCTTGCCCCGCCTTGAATGACAATTTATAATCATCTTGAGCTAATAACAGAGCCCAAACCGAATTCCCGGCATTTCCCTTTACTGGAATATGTTTTTCCTTCCAAACAACCCTAGCAATGGTTTATGATCTTCAGCAACAAACTTTCTCCCTAGCAAAAAATATCTGAATTTCTTAACAGCATACACCAAAGCTAGACCTTCTTTATCAAGTTGAGAATAATTCTTTTCTGCTGGAGAAAGTTTCTTACTAGCAAAATACACAGGTTTTTCCTGGCCATTTACTACCTGGATTAACACACATCCAACACCCACAGAAGAAGCATCAACCTCAATTATTAATGGATGTTCTCCCGTAAAATTAGTCAACAAAGCTGAACACACTAATTGTTTTTTAACTTTGAACAGCTTCCTTTCCACTGTAGACACTCAAATGTAGCCCCCTTTAACAAATCATACAGTGGTGCCAAAATTAAAGAAAAGTTCTTAATAAACTTACAATAATATGTCACCATCCCCACAAAGGACTGAACTTCCCCTACAGACGTAGGTGAAGGTAAATTCAAGAGCCTCCACCTTCCGAGAAGAAGGTTTAATACCTTCCCTGAAATTTCATACCCCAGATATTCAATAGATCTGGTTTTCAACACTGACTTATTCTTATTTAGTACTACATTATGCTTCTGTAAAATACTCAACACCTGCCGGAGTCTAACATCATGCTCAGCTTCTGTGGCACCACATATTATGATATCATCTAAATAGGATGCTACCCCATCCAGTTTAACAAACAATTGGGAAATAAATTTCTGGAAAATACCAGATGAGGAAATTCCAAAGGGTAATCTCTTATATTTAAAAAGCCCCCTGTGGGTATTAATTACTAACAGTTGTTGGCTCCTCTCATCTACAGGTATCTGTAAATAAGCATCCTTAAATCTAATTTTGTAAATATTTTACCTTTACCCACTACAGACAATAATTCCTCAATCCTGGGTAAAGGATATCTTTCACAATGAATTTGCTCATTTACATATTTAAAATCCCCACAAATTCTCATAGACTTACAGTCAGCCTTCATACTGGCACAATAGGTACAGACCATTCACTATGCGATATAGGCTCAATAATGCCTTTCTGCACTAGTTTTTCTAATTCTTCCTCAATCATCTCTTTGTGAAAAATGGTACTGGCCTTGCTTTCACAAACTTAGGGACAGCATCACTTTTCACATGAATTTGTGCCACGATGCTGGAGATAGGTTTACTAGAATCTACCCTAAAATTATCTAACATTTCTTCAGCACTGTCTAGTTTGTTAATTTTGGTAGATTCATCCAATCCAGCAAGGTAAATCCCTACCTTTTTCATGAGGTCTTTCCACACAAGTTACTATTATTGGATTTCACTACATAAACACTTGTGACACCTCTAATTTATTATATCTTACCGGCAAAACCACCTGTCCCAGAAGGTTTATTTTCCCATTATCATATGCAGTTACCCTCCTAGAACATGGTTCAATGTGCCCCTTTACTGCCTCTACCCAGTCTTTGGATAAAGTCGAGATGGACGCCCCACTGTCAATCTCAAAGGGTACCTGTTTATTGTTAATGATAAACCCATATTTCTCTGCCTTCATGGAAAACACACTATCCTCTAAGGCATATAAGCTCATCACTTCCTCATCTGCCGAACTATCACCGCCATCCAGCACCTTAATTGACTTTGTTCTAGGATATCTCGGTGACTGCTGTGTCCTTGCTGTCCTGTTTTTTTCAATACTCGATTTTGATACAGCCTTAGGAGACACTTTTGAAAATTTCTCACTACACACTCTTCTCAAGTGGCCTTTCTTATGACACTTATTACAGAAAAAGTCTTTAAACCTACAAGTACTACTACTGTGCTGGAACCCACAATGTTTACATTTCACATCATTAATCACTTGTACCGCAGGAGCAGAGTTCTGATCTGTAACAAATGCCTGTTCCAAGTTCAAAAGTTTGTCAAATAGTTTTGCAGACTGCACACTTTGCAAATCCAAATTTTCTGCAACTAGGTGAGGAAAATACACTTCATCCACCACCGCCATAAACAACTGGTCCCTCACTCTGGGGTCAAATTGTCCCCCAAAGGTACAGTTCACAGCCAACGCTTTTAAATCTGTATATAATTCATGCAAGGACTCACCCTGTCGTTTCTTCCTCTGCTGAAAAGCCAACAAACTGCTGTGGTAGGCTGGTTTCACTGCATAATAACTTTTCAGTGCCACGACTAAGTCGTCGTAACGCTTCGTGTGTGGTAAATCTGGAGCACACACATTACCTAAAACACTAAGTTTCTGATCCCAGGGACACTAGCAAGAAATTCCTCTTGTTATCTTGCTCTTTAATTCCTAAGTGAGCGAAATTGGCTTCCAACAAGCTTAGCCAAAGCTCCAAAGAAATCTTACGTGGGTCGAAAGGTTCCAACCTTCCTTGTGATGCTGCCATGCTGCCACTTGTTGCTGCTGTATCACCGTTCTGCTGCAATGTCCTCGGCTGGCAATATCCCCACTACTTCAGGCCACAGTGGCCCACTATCCTTGGCTCTGATGATCCCATCCTCGTCGCCACTGTAGTGGTTGTAGGTTAATAAAACCCAGAGTAACATTAACAATGTACTCTCAGGGCCGCTCCATAACAACAACAACAATAACAAAACAATTATAAATGACTAACCAAACAAACAGTATTCAATCCTCCTACTGCTCCCAACCCCTTACAATAGGGTCATACAGCACTGCAGGGTAGTGCAGAATGCAGGGAGAATGGATTGTAAGAGGAGAAAATAATTAGTAGGGTATGGAGTGCAGTAGGGTAGTGGATAATGCAAGGATAGAGTATAGCAAGAGATTGAGGTAGAAGGGACTGAGGGAGTGCTAGAGGCATAATCTTCAGAGTTTGTGTAGTAAGTCAGTTGCTGTCAAAAGTCAATGAGAGATAAGGATTAAAGGAGGGCCCATCGGCAAGAAGGAAGGTAAAGAAAGGGCCGCAGAGCGAAGACGCCATTGGATGTAAATTCTGCGTGCTCGTTGATAGAGTGGGCAGTCCAACAGAATATGTCGAACAGACACTGGAACCTGACAATGCTCACAGAGAGGGACAGGGAGCCTCTCCATGAGATACCCGTGAGTAAGATGAGTTTGGCCGATGCTAAGACAGGAGAGTGTTGTCTCCCAACCTCGACATTGGTGACAAGAAGAAGGCCAGAAACCTATACTCGGTTTAATAGAATGAAGTTTGTTATTTAGCAGGTCAGACCAGCGTTGTTACCAAAATGGAGGAATATTGCAAACAATGTGGTAGCAGAGATAACACCAGGAGGCTGCTCAGATGAAAACTCGTACACACACGAGCTTTTAAATCTCTGCACCAAATTCACCTTAAACCAGCAAATAATAGAGCCTACAAGATTGGAGAATACGCTGGACCTTATCTTCACTAACAATGATGATCTGATACGAAATGTCATCATATCAAAAACAATATACTCAGATCACAATATAATAGAGGTCCAGACATGTATGTGGGGGCCCCAGACCAACAAAATGTGATCAGTCATGATGGAGCCTTCACCAAATTCAACTTCAATAACAAAAACATAAGGTTGGACCAAGTAAACCAAGTCCTAAATGTTATAAACTGGGAAAATAGCCTAAGCATCTCAGATCCTAACCTATGTCTAGAACAAATTAACTCTGTGGCACTTGAGGTTTGCTCAATTCAAATTCCCTTAAGGAAAAGGAGGAGATGTAAACTAGAAAGAGAAAGGCATTCCCTATACAGGCGAAGGCAAAGAATAACAGAGCGGCTACAAGAGGCCAATATATCTGAAATATGTAGGGAGACAATGGTCAGAGAAATAGCAAACATCGAATTAAAACTAAAGGAATCTTACAGGAATCAAGAAATGCGGGAAGAACTAAAAGCAATAAATGAAATTGAAAGAAACCTTAAGTATTTCTTTTCTTATGCAAATTCAAAGTCGAGAACAACATCCAGTATTGGGCCCGTACTTAAACAGGATGGGTTCTTCACAGGTGACAGCAAGGAAATGAGTAAGCTACTAAAGTCCCCTCTTTAAGGGGGTGCCTTGTCATGGTAAAGAGGCTATCGGTCTGATGAATTGGACCTCTTGGTTTTCTTCCTCAGACCAAACCTAATTACCCCCAATCCCCTTCCCTATCTCATCTTCCCCATCATCCTCCTCCTCATCCCTCCCTTATTCCCTTCCTGTTTTTAGCCTGTGGGATTCTCTCCACAGGCATTCTGGTTCCTAGGTAGGGAGAAGGGTACCGTGGTCCATCCCATTCCATTGAGGTTCTTGGCGGTGGTGTAGTTTACCTTGGAATCTGGATCGCCTGGGGATGTCCCGATCCCTCTCTGGTCTTCCGGGGGGGGTTTGAGTATCTTTCAGGTGACAGGTGTATCTCTGGAAGCCACCTTTGATTCCGGGGTGGTGGCCGAAGGAGGTATGCTTTATGGCGGGTATCTGGCCTCCTTCTCTTTTGTCCGCCGAGGTGGCTCGGTGGATGTGAGGTTGCTATCCCGGATTGCTGGTGTACTGGCATGAAGGGTAGGGTATGGCACGGGTTCCATGCAGCATCTGCACTACTTGCGGTGTTGAGGTCCTCTTGGGCACGGAGGGGGATTTACGCCCCTTTCATTCCTCCTGGGAGCTATTCCTCCACGTTTCCCCCTTTTTTCTTTTTATTTTATTTTCTTCTTTCTTTTTTTTTATTAAAAAGAAAAAGAAAAAAGTAACCTAACCATGGACGACCCAATCTGTGAACCTACTACCCCCGGGCCCCTTCCTGATACCGCACCCTGTTCTGACCCTACCTTGTTAATGGACCACTCTTTGGACACTTCCAATACCCCTGTACCTCTTGCTGGTGCCGGTTCATCACCTGCTTCAGGTACCGAGGTTCCGACCGGCCGTTTTGACACATCTGACCTTCGCTCTTCTCTGACCTTGATTCCGGCTTCTCCCTCTATGGTGTGGCAATTATCGGATTGCTCGCCCATCCCAAGTCGGGCCACCTCTGATTCGACACTTCATTCTCATTCATCTCAGAAACGACCAGCTCATCACTCACTCCCCTTAAACACTTTGTTTCACACTACACAATGGACAAAGTTTTTTACTCTACAACCGACTTCTCCTACTGCCTATCTTTCCGATCATAGTATTGGTAAAGCTCTCCAATGCCATGTAGGTAAAGATATCTCATTTCACGCTCTCAAGAGCTGCACTCACATCATTAAGGTCCAGAATGCTGACCAAGCTCGCGATCTTTCTCTCTTACGACCATAGATACTATTCCTATCACTATTGACAAACATCATTCTCTCAATTCTAGTAGTGGCACTGTCATTTTACCCCACACCATTGTCCAATGGAATTTCCAGACATGTGGTGATGACATTCTGGAACAGCTTGAGCTCCAAGACCTCGCTATCCTCAAAGTTGACACTTTTGTCCTCCCTGCCCGTAAGCGAAGACGTTATCCTTGCAATATAGCTCCTTTGACATTTGACTGCCGTGAACTTCCGCCCTTGGTCTACATTGCAAGTCACCATTTACAAGTTCAAAAGGTGACCCCCTACACTGCAACAGTGTAGAAACTGCTGGCATTTTGGTCATCCAGCAAAATATTGCAGGTCCATGGCCGAATGCCCAGTCTGTGGTGACCATGTGAGTCCTTGTGATCTGCTTCCCTCTTGCCTTAACTGTCGTGAGGCACATCCATCTTACTCTCGCCATTGTCAGGTTTACCTAAACGAGCGGGAAATCCGATGTCCGTCTCTCATCTACACCTTTATCGGAGACTTCCCCGTATTTCCTATTCTTGCATTGCTAAACGTCCCCCCACTTCTTGGGTCCCAACTCCCACAGCTTCTCTACGGTCGCCCCATCCTCAGTTAGCCCTGTCTTGAATTCTTTTCCTATTCTTGGTTTCAAGGTCCCTACCTAGGCATCCCATACTGTCCTCACCCCTTCCTCTACTCACTCGCACAGTTCTGTGTCTGCACGCCCTCGTCCATCACCTAATCCTCACCGCCCCTCTTCTTCTCATAAGTCAGGCAAAAAATCCCCATTGCCGGGTTCTTCACCTCCAACTAGTTCTGTAACATGTGTGTGGAGGTACATCTTCCTCCTCCTTCAATATCTTCATCCCCTGTCCCCTCCCAAGTTTATTCCTTGACTGTTTCCCCCAGGTTGCTTCCACTCCTATCCCCTCCCAAGCCGCCTTCGACAGTTTCCTCTTCCATCTCCTCGCTTCTACTTTAGTAGTCTATAGTCTTCCCGATTGTTGCTCACCTTCCTCCTTCTTCCATCTCTAATGTGGTCCCACATCTTGCATCTTTGTCTTCCAAAATGCTGGAAGCTATTGCAGAATATATTACAGAGACTGGAACGTTGATGGACACCGCTCCACCTCCGGTTCCTCCTCCTCTCTCTTCTCCGTCTACACCCCTCCTTTGTTCACAGGGTCCCACTCCTTCTCTGCTTACAGGTCTTCCGCTGCCTCCACACATGGACTTTTGTAACCCTAGTCCATAGATACCTCTAACTTCGACTTGTATCTTTCTCTTCATAAATCATTGCTTATTTCTCTTCATAAATCATTGCTTATTTGCAGTGGAATATCCGAGGCCTAAGGGGCAACCAGGGTGAGCTTCAGGTGTTGTTCTCCAAGTTTTTCCCTATTGGAGTCTGTTTACAAGAACCCAAATTACACTCCGCTGTTATCTATCCCTTTTCGGGCTATGATTTATTATATTAATCAGATCCTTTTTCCGATGGAACCTTTAACAAAAGTGCTCTTCGTATATGCACTGGTATTCCTTACCATCAGCTCTATGTTCATTCTTCTCTACATTACACTGCAGCCCGTATCCACTTGAATAAGTGGTATACACTCTGTTCTCTGTGTCTCTCCCCTTATCAGGCATTGTCTATCCCAGATGTTGCTTTTCTGGTTTCTTCCTTGCCGCCACCCCTTCTATTACTTGGCGATTTTAACGCACACCATTTTCTCTGGGGGAGGTCGCACTGTGACTCCCACGGCGTTCAGTTGGAGGCATTTCTTGCTTCTCTCCCCCTCCATGTTTTAAATACGGGTACTCCCACCCATTTTGATCCTCGAACTCATTCTTTCTCTTGCATCGATCTTTCCATCTGCTCTTCCACAACTGTCCTTGACTTCACCTGGTCTGTCCTCCCAGACTTACATGACAGCAATCATTTTCCAATCATCCTTAAGTCCCCTTCATATTCTCCACCTCCTCGTAGCCCACACTGGCAATTTGACCGGGCAAAATGGGACCTTTACGCACATCTTACTGCCTTTCTTGAGGTTCCTTCCTCATCCTCCATTGAAGAGGTGTTACATCTCTTTTCGTCCTCCGTCTTAACCTCAGCTTCACATTCAATCCCCCAAACCTCAGGCAAGCATTCTCAGAAGTGTGTGCCTTGGTGGTCTCCTGCTTGTGCTCGGGCAGTACATTTGAAATGCACTGCGTGGGGCAGGTATTGATATAACAGAACCACAGAGAGACTTCTTGATTTTAAGCAGAGGAGAGCAATTGCTCGCCGTGTTATACGTGATGCTAAACGCACTTGCTGGTGAGATTACATTTCTACTGTCACTTCGGCTTCCTCGATGAGTGCAGTCTGGAACAAAGTGCGGAAATTGAGTGGTAAATTCTCTCCCGACCCGGCTCCTGTTCTACAGGTTGCCGGTGTTGATATAGCACACCCTCTTGCTGTTGCCACTGAAATTGGTAATCATCTGGTCCGCATTTCTCAGGGCTCCATCTATGCCCCTCGTTCCTTTCTTCTAAGTCTGCCAGTGAGTTAAAGCCCTTAGATTTTTCTTCTCTCAGAGAAGAATCTTATAATGTGCCTTTTACCCTTCAAGAACTGGAAGCAACACTCTCCGATTGCCGATCATCGGCAGCTGGGCCAGACGGCATACATATTCGTATGCTACAGCATTTACATCAGTCTCCTCTTGCTGTCCTCTTATAACTCTTTAATCTTATATGGTCGCAAGGAGTTCTTCCCCAGCTGTGGAAGTCTGCTATTCTCCCTTTTCGCAAAAAGGGTACTACAGGATGTGATACCTCCCTCTACCATCCCATTGCTCTTTCCAGTGCAGTTTGCAAGGTGATGGAACGTCTAGTTAACAGTTAATGTGGTATTTAGAGATGCGCAATAGTCTCTCCACTAGTTAATATGGCTTTCGTAAGGGCCGTTCTGCCATTGACCCCTTACTGCATTCATATATTCGTAATGCCTTTGCTAAAAACCACTCGATTATCGCCATCTTTTTTTGACCTTGAGAAGGCTTATGACACAACTTGGAGGTTTAATATCTTGTCCCAGGCCCACTCCTTAGGCCCTGAGGCAATCTACCATTTTTCCTTAAGGCCTTCTTGACTGAAAGACATTTCCATATCCGAGTTAGTAATGAGCTTTCCCCTGAGTTTGTCCAAGCTGAAGGTGTCCCTCAGGGATGTGTTCTGAGCACAACACTCTTTCTCCTTGCTATAAATAATCTGGCATCTGTTCTCCCATCCAATATTTGGTCATCCCTTTATGTGGATGACTTTGCTATAGCTTGTGCAGGTGCTGACTGTCACCTGATTGCAGTTTCCCTCCAGCATGCCATAAACCAGGTTTCCGATTGGGCCACCACTCACGGGTTTAAATTTTCTAGCGGCAAAACTCATCAAATTACGTTTACTAGACGTTCAGTGGTCTTTGATCATCCATTGTACCAATACAGCTCACATATCCCAGAACGTGATACAGTAAAGTTTCTCGGCCTCCTGTTTAATCATCAATTGTCCTGGAAACCTCACATTACCTCTCTGAAGGCAACTTGTCATAGCCGGCTGAACCTCCTTAAAACCCTAGCACATCTTTCGTGGCGGGCTGATCATAGAACTCTCCTACACCTGCCTTCATCCCTAATTTTATTGAAACTCGATTATGGTGACCAGATATATTCGGCAGCCTCGCCTGCTACTCTTTCAAGCCTTAATCTCATCCATCACCAGGGATTGCGTTTATGCCTTGGTGTTTTTCGTTCTTCCCCGGTTGAGAGCCTTTATGTAGAAGCGAACATTCCATCCTTGTCTGATCCTTGTGATGCACATTGCATTCGCTATTATGTTCGCTCTCATGACCTCCGCAATCCTTCCATGTATAGGATTGTCACAGATGTTAGTAGATGCTCTTTATTTGTTCGTTGCCCCTGTTTACTTCGTCCCTTTTCTCTACCACCTTTCTACGTTCATGTGGCATATCCCTTTCCCCTACCCCCTTGGGAAGTTCCTGCTGTCTGAGTCTGTTCTTATCCTCTGCCTTGCGTGAAAGCCCAACTACCTACGGCAGCTTCTTGCTCTTTTTTTCTAGACCACTTCCATTCTCATTCCCATGCCATCGCAGTATACACCGATGGTTCAAAGTCATCTGATGGCGTCGGATTCGCAGCAGTGTTTCCGGACAGCGTTGTGCGAGGGCATCTATTACCCTCGGCTAGCATATTTACGGCTGAATTATATGCCCTTCTTGTGGCACTTATCTGTATTGCATCTATGCCTGTGTCACCATTTGTGGTCATTTCAGACTCCTTTAGTGCTTTACAGGCTATCCGAAAATTTGATACACCTCGCCCCCTAGTTCTTTGTATCCGACTGTGGTTGCGCCGTTTCTCTAGCAAACACAAGGATATTGTTGGGTCCCTGGTCATGTTGACGTACAGAGAAATGAACAGGCAGACACTGCTGCGCGGTCAGCAGTACATGACCTTTCAGTTTCATATAGAGGTGTTCCATTCACGGACTATTTTGCTGTCATTGCTACTCACCTTCGCACCCGTTGGCGCCTTAGGTTGAACTCCCCAAGGAGAAAGAAGTTATAATAATAATACTTTATTTAGACATGGTACAATGATACATAGTTGGGTAGACATGATACATAGGTATAAAAGAGATGTACATGCCAAAAGCCTCTAATATGCTGTGCATTGCGGGCATTCTTAGGACTATTTAATTGTAGACTACATGGTAAAAAATTATGGTTGATAATTTATATAATAAGTATAATTTTGTATTTAAGTTATAAAGTTTGAATATAAGTTGAACATATCAATTAATTGTAGCAATGCAACTAAATGAGTGAGATAACAATTTAAAACAATTAATTGCATTGCAGTTACAGTTTACGTGGTCATTATAATGTAAATGTTATAGAAACAGTTAGCTTAGTATGTATTATTCATAACAGGTTTTTACATTTAAGTGATTAATCAGGTTTTTACATTTAAGTGATTATTCTACTTTGTTGGGAATGTTTGATATTGAGCATTTAGGTTTGGGTGAGAAGGTGGTTTTTTAGCATCGTTTTGAATTGGGGTACAGGCAGGGTTTCTTTGGCAATGACAGGTAATGAATTCCAAATTTTCGTGCCTTTTATATGCATTGAGTTTTTACATAGTGTTAGATAGACACGGGGAACATCGAGGAGTGATTTGTGTCTAGTGTTATGGTCATGTGTCCTGTTAAAATTGGTAAGGAGAAGTTTGAGTGGTGGGTTAATATTTGCATAGAGTGTTCTATGTATGTAATAGGCACAGTAAAAAGTATGGGTGTCTTGTATGGTGAGTAAGTTTAGGTTTTTGAATATTGGTGGAGTATGTTGTCTGGAGTGTGTATTTGTTATCATTCTAACTGCTGCCTTTTGTTGTGTTATTAGTGGTCTGAGATGAGTTATTGATGTAGAGCCCCATGCGCAGATTCCATAGGTGAGGTAGGGGTAAATGAGTGAGTGATATAGGGTAAGGAGAGCTGGTTGTGGAACATAGTACCGTATCTTGGATAGTATTCCCACGGTCTTTGAGACTTTCTTGTAAATTTGTTGTATATGTTTCTGAAATTTGAGGCCACTGTCAAGATGGATTCCTAAGAATTTTCCCTCTGTGAGTTTAGTGATAGGGGACCCGTTTATCATTATGTTAAGTGGTGCGTTTGTAGCTCTGTTCCCAAACTGGATAAAATAGGTTTTATCAATAATGAGAGTAAGTTTGTTGGTCATCATCCAGGTAGATATTTTCTGCAATTCAGTATTTACAGTGTTGGCTACAAATAGTATGGGTTTGAGTAGTTGAGATGCATTTGGTAGGTCGTTAATGTAAATGAGAAAGAGAAGTGGGCCAAGAACACTTCCCTGTGGGACACCTACTGTAATAGTTTGTGCGGTAGATTATTATTATAATCAAAAGAAGTGCTAAACCACAAGGGTTATACAGCACGGCGGGCCAGGACAGGATGCAGGGAGAATGGATTGTAAGCGGGAGATGGATGATTAGTAGGGTATAGAGTACAGCAGGATAGTGGATAGTGCAGTGATAGAGGGTAGCAAGAGATCAAGGTAGAAGGGACTGAAAGAGGTGCTAGAGGTATAATTTTCAGAGTCTGTGTAGTAAGTCAGTTTCTGTCAAAAAGTCAACGAGAGAGTCAGGATTAAAGGAGGGTCAATCAGCAAGAAGGAAAGGTAGAGAAAGGGCCGCGTAGCGAAGACGCCGTTGGAGGTAAATTCTGCGTGCTCGTTGATAAAGTGGGCAGCCCAACAGAATATGTTGAACAGACACTGGAACCTGACAATGCTCACAGAGAGGGGCAGGGAGCCTCTCCATGAGATACCCATGCGTAAGACGAGTGTGACCAATGCGAAGACGGGAGAGTGTAGTCTCTCAACCTCGACATTGGTGACAAGAAGGCCAGAAACCTATACTCGGTTTAATAGAATGAAGTTTGTTATTTAGCAGGTCAGACCAGCGTTGTTGCCAACGGGTGCAAAGGTGGGTAGCAATGACCACAAAATAGTCCGTAAAAGGAACACCTCTAT
>WNWK01029404.1:0-24442 GCA_009830355.1 Cherax destructor | reverse complement strand
ACCGACAACCTGAAGAACAGGAGCCGGGTGGGGGGAGAATTTACCACTTAATTTCCGCACTTTCTTCCAGACTGCACTCATCGAGGAAGCCGAGTGACAGTAGAAACGTAATCTGCCAGCAAGTGCGTTTAGCGTCACGTATGACACGGCGAGCAAGTAGCTCTCTTCTGCTTAAAATCAAGGAGTCTCTCTGTGGTTCTGTATACATCATACCTGCCCCACGCAGCACGTTTCAAATGTACTGCCCGAGCACAAGCAGGAGACCACCAAGGCACGCACTTCTGAGAATGCTTGCCCGAGGTTTGGGGAATAAAATGTGAAGCCGCTGTGAAGATGGAGGACGAAAAGAGATGTAAAACCTCATCAATGGAGGACGAGGAAGGAACCTCATGAAAGGCAGTAAGATGTGCGTAAAGGTCCCATTTCGCCCGGTCAAATTGCCAGCGTGGGCAACGGGGGAGGTGGAGAAAACAGAGGGGACTTAAGGATGATTGGGAAATGATCGCTGTCATGTAAGTCCGGGAGGACAGACCAGGTGAAGTCAAGGACTGTTGAGGAAGAGCAGATGGAGTGATCGATACCGGAGAAAGAATGAGTTCGAGGATCAAAATGGGTAGGAGTACCCGTATTTAAAACATGGAGGGGAGAGAAGCAAGAAATGCCTCCAACTGAACGCCATGGAGTCACAATGCGACCCCCCCCAGAGAAAATGGAGTGCGTTAAAATCGCCAAGTAACAGAAGGGGTGCGGTAAGGAAGAAACCAGAAAATCAACATCTGGGATAGACAATGCCCGCGAAGGGGAGAGATGTAAAGAACAGTGTATACCACTTATTCAAGTGGATACGGACTGAAGTGTAATGTAAGGAAGAAGGAACATAGAGCTGACGGTATGGAACACCAGTGCGTATAAGAAGAGCACTTTCGTAAAGGTTCCATCGGAAAAAGGATCCGATGAATATAACAAATCATAGCCTGAAAAGGGCCTGATAAAAGTGGATTGTAATTTGGGTTTTTGTAAACAGACCCCAACAGGGAAAACTGGGAGAGCAACACCTGAAGTTCACCCCGTTACCCTGAGGCCTTGGATATTCCACTGCAAATAAGCCATGATTTATGGAGAGAAAGATATAAGTCGAAGAGAGAGGAATCTATGGACTAGGGTTAGAAAAGTCCACGTGTGGAGGCAGCGGAAGATCTGTAATCAAAGGAGTAGGACGCTTGAAGGAAGGAGGGGGTAGACGGAGAAGAAAGAGGAGGAGGAACCGGAGGTGGAGCTGGGTCCATCAACGTTCCAGACTTTGCAATAAATTCTGCGATAGCTTCCAGATTTTCGAAGACAAAGATGCAGAATGTGGACAAAATTAGAAATGGAAGGAGAGTGAGCAACCATGGGGGAGACTATAGACTGTACTAAAGTAGAGGGCTAGAGATGGAAGAGGAAACTGCTCGAAGGGGCTAGGGAGGGGACAGGAGTGGAAGTGGCCTGGGGAGGGACAGTCAGGGAAGGAACTTGAGAGGGGACAGGGATGAAGATATTGTACGAGGAGGAGGATGAACCTCCACACACGTTACAGAACTAGTCGGAGGTGAAGAACCCGACAATAGGATTTTTGCCTGGACTTATGAGAAGAAGGTGGGTGCTGAGGTTTAGGCAAAGGACGAGGATGTGTAGACTCAGAACTGTGCGAGTGAGTAGAGGAAGGAGTGTGGACAGTATGGGATGCCGAGGTAGGGACCTTGGAGCCAAGAACAGCAAAAGGATTCGAGACAGGGGTGACGGAGGATGTTGTAACCACAGAGGAAGTCGAGGAAGTTGGGACCCCAGAAGTGGGGCGACGTTTAGCAATGCGAGAATAGGAAATACGGGGAAGTCTCCCTTGTAGGCATAGATGAGAGACAACCATAGCATATGAGAAGCCTTCCGCCTCTTTGAAACAACGGATTTCCCGCTCATTCAGGTAAACCTGACAACGGCGAGAGTACGATGGATGTGCCTCATGACAGTTAAGGCAAGAGGGAGGTAGAGTACAAGAAGGACTGGCATGGTCGTCGGCACCACAGACTGGGCATTTGGCCATGGACCTGCAATATTTTGCTAGATGACCAAAACGCCAGCAGTTTCTGCACTGTTGTGGTGTAGGGGTCACCTTTCGAACTTGTAAACGTTGACCTGCAATGTAAACCGAAGGTAGTAGTTCACTGCAGTCAAATGTTAAACGAGCTATATTGCAAGGATAACGTCTTCGCTTATTGGCAGGGAGGACAAAAGTGTCAACTTTAAGGATAGGGAGTTCTTGGAGCTCAAGCTGCTCCAAAATGTCATCACCACATGTCTGGAAATTCCGTTGGACAATGGTGTGGGGTAAAATGACAGAACCACTACAAGAATTAAGAGAATGATGCTTGTCAATAGTGATAGGAACAGTATCTATAGTCGTAAGAAGAGAAAGATCACGAGCTTGGCCAGCATTCTGGACCGTGATGATGCGAGTGCCGCTTTGAGAGCGTGAAATGAGATATCTTTACCAACATGGTGTAGCAGAGCCTTACCAATACTATGGTCTGAAAGATAGGTATTAGGAGAAGTCGGTCGAGAGTAAAAAACTTTGTCCATTGAGCAGTGTGAAACAAAGAGTTTAAGGGAGTGCGTGACGAGCTGGTTGTTTCTGAGATGAACAAGAAGGAAGTGTCGAATCGTCATGTAAGGGTCGTGGGTCGTTGTGTGCGGACCGGGGGTGGTCCGACGTAGACGGGCGGGCAATTCAAAATTGCTGCATCGTTAAGGGAGAAGCCGGAATCAAGGTCAGAGAATAGCGAAGGTCAGGGCGACGAAAAGGCTCAGGTCAGATCCTCGGTACCTGAAGCAGGTGACGAACCGGCACCAGCAAGAGGTAACAGGGGTATTAAATTGTCAAGAGTTGTCCATTAACTAGGTAGGGTCAGAACTAGTGCGGAATCAAGAAGGGGCCCGGGTGGTTCACGATTAGGGGATCTATGGTTAGATCTTTCTTTTATTTTAGAAAAAAGAAGAAAATAGAAATAAAAAAGAATAAAAAAAGAGGGAACGTGGAGGAATAGCTCCTAGAGGAATGAAAGGCGAATCCCCTCTGCGCCCAAGAGGGCCTCAACACCGCAAGTAGTGCAGATGCTGCATGGAACCCGTTACACCCTACCCTTCATGCCAGTAAACCAGCAATCCGGGATAGCAACCTCACATCCACCGAGCCACCTCGGCGGACAAAGAGAGGGCGGCCGGATATCCGCCACAAAGCATACCGCCTCGGCCACCACCCCGGAATCCAAAGGTGGCCTCCAGAGATACACCCGTCGCCCGAAGATACCCAAGGCCACTCCCCGGGAGACCGGGGAGGGATCGGGACATCCCCAGGCAATCCAGATTCCACGGCAAACTACACCACCGCCAAGAACCTCAACGGAATGGGTTTGGGCCCCGGCCCCTTTTTTCCCTACCTAGAACTAGAATGCCTGTGGAGAGAAGCTCCCAGGGTAAAATGGGAAGGAAATAAGGGAGGGAGGAGGAGGAAAGGGAAAATGGAGGATGGGGAAGATGGGAAAGGGGAGGGGGATTGGGGGATAATTGGGTTTGGTGTGAGGAAGAAGACCAAGAGGTCCAATTCCTAGACCGATAGCCTCACTCGACAAGGAGCCCCTTAAAGAGGCAGAGGTACAGAGATGTATGACTACGCAAACATTTTCCTACTGTAATATTATCTAACAAGAGAGATATTTAGGCATTACTGTATATACAGCACATAGACCAGACATTACACAACACATGCTGGATCCTCACTTAACAATTAAACTATACAACTCTATCCTTCACTTTCATTAATATTTCACAATGGCTTATTTTTACTTTGCCAAGTTCTTAATCTTTAAACCCTTTCCTTGGCAGTTTTCCTGCACAGATATGCTTCACTTCATTATTTCACACTAGTCTAGAACATCTTTAAATACTATCTGATATTTTAATGTTCATTATTATATTCGGGACAAAGCATTAAGGTCATAAAGTTTTTGGGAGGGGAGAAGGTAGGAGTGGAGGTTAATAAGTTTGATCCAAGGAAGGAAGGTAGCTCTAACTCTTGGAACAACAGCTCCTCACTAGCACGACAGCATGAACAAAACAGTCAGCATAGTAAATGCTATCCTATTTGCTTTAAGGTTACTCACCTGAAAATTATACCCAAAGCCTGACTAGTTCTTCCATAATTTTCCTTTACTGGTGTCCCACCAAATGCTGTTCCATAATTGAACTTTCCTTCAAGAGCAGCTGCTTTGCTCCCCAAAAGCTCCATAAGTTTTCCCACAGTCATCCTGGATGGAAAACCATGGGGGTTCATAATCATATCTGGATAAAGTCCTTGGTCGGGAGAAAGGAAGATCTTCCTGTTGTACAATAAGTCCTGTCACACCCTTCTGGCCATGCCGAAAATAAAAACTTATCACCTATCTCGGGTCGACGAGTCTGTCCCCAAAAAAGAATTTTGACTGTTGAACTCGTCTGGATCTGAAGACAACATAACTTTTTCCACATATTAGCATTTCGAACACAATACAACGGGCCCTAACCCCGGTCCAGTGATGCTTTATTAATAATGATGGCATCTTCAATATCATAACCTGAATAACTCATTACAGCCACCATTGCATTATGACCTGCAGGAAAATTCAAAATTTATAAGTTCAATAGGGCCCAGTTTTAACCCAAGGGGGTTTTTGAGGGTAGACAAGATTATATAACAAGGTATCAACCTTATTTCTCTGGTTGTAGCCAAAATGCCCAGGGTTACCCATGGCACACTGAAAGGGATTACGAGGACTTTGGTTGTGGTGAGGGTAAGGGATGAGTCCAGCACAAACTCCCAAAATAGTAAATGGCTCAATTTCCATGTGAGGGTTTTGTCTATAATTTCATGTTCAAAATAGCTATACTTGAATCATTTTCTTTTATTTACATCAAGATACTCGACTAAGCCCTAGAGAAAATCATCAATGCCATAAGCCCCCGTGTTAGTTTGTTAATATGATCCTCCATGACTGCTGGTCGTTTTCTGCTAATGATGTATGGCCGGGAAAACCGCCCCCATCCGAGCTTATATAAACACAGCGATGTTTATAATGAGTATAAATAGACACAAACCCCACTAATAACAGTGTTGGTCTCATGGCACGAAACACTCACAACTCTTTGTGATCTCTTGTAACACAATGATGTTACCATTCAAAAAAACCAGAAAAACATCTCTGTTTGAAAGTTCTTCTCCTGATAACAGGTTAATATCCTCTACGCCCCCAGTTAAAAGCAAGTTCAATGATTGGCTCAGGATCCACTTCTGTAATGTGAGTCATTAAAGCCAACTTTAAATAAAACCCCAAGATTCTCCCTCAGGAGTGTCTGAGGGACAAACCATTCCCCCCTGAGAGGGTTGCAGAGATCTTGGACCACTGACTTTTCGTGTCTTTCAAACTGTAAACACGGTCATCATACCCAGCAGATATATATGACAATCTTGGGTAAGAACCTGGGGCACCCCCGTCTCTCCATCTTGGGAAACTTTTGGGTAGTCCAGTTACCTGTATGGCTACTTCCAGACCATTAGTGATAGATCCCTGGACTGCATGTACTGAACTGCATCAAACTGAGAAACTTTTCCCTTTTTACCAAGAATTATGTCAGCTTTTTCTTCAAATCAGAATTAAACTTGAATAAGTCTTCAAATAAAAGAGAGATAAGTGAAATGCCAGTTCTAATCTTTTGTTGCCATAGTAGTCTCATCAAACAGTTCTGGTGTCACCTGATTCTCAATCACACGTCTGGCCATCAGAGCCAAGATATTGATTTCATTTTAAAGTTAAATTTTTCTACAGGAACATGAGCTAAAATCGTTGTAGCAAGTAAATCTTTGCTTCATCAACAGGAGTCTTTTGGACCACGATCAAAAAACCTTTTCGGACGAACTTTGTTTCCACATATTTAAGTGCTTGGGTCTGTGTGTATACATTTAGCCTTGCACACTTCTCAAGTGATGCAGCAAATGAAGTCATAATCCTATCTCTGTCCCAATCATTTGTACGATCTCCTTGTCACTATTACTCCCATGGCTTTAAAACAATACCAATAGCAACATCTTCAGTCAAAGTATTGTGCTTAAGGTAGTATTTTCCATTTTTCATGGTAACATTGGCAATGGTTTTTTCATGTGTGTAGATGAGGACCTGACACGTGAGGCCACCTTTCTTATCTTCCTCAACAATCATGCCACTTAATAACTGCTCCTGAATAAGAATAACCTGTTGAAAAAAACTGTTAGTTTTCATCATTCATTTATTATCATTAAGATTACTAGTAAAGAAAAATACTGCAAATTTTGGGTACAAGTAAAGCTCACATATGGTCATAGGGTCATATGGTGCCTTGAGAATGACAGGTAATTAGGTCTAGTCTGAAGAAAGGAAGAGTAGTAAGAACAAGAGTGTCTACTTTATGTGTAAATGCAAGGCCAGGAAATGCTCACCAGCTAAATTTGTTCTTGGTCTGGCAGCATTAACACAGAACCAGCAAGACAACAGCATTTCATTTTCCTGTCCCTTGGATGATGAAGTAGCCACCAGGTCATGAGGACATTCATTATACTTGCCAGTCAGTGTGTGTGCGACATTCTGACAGTACAGTTTTGGATGAACGCAGCATAATTGGCATAGCCCTGTGGAGGCAGACAGATATGCTTCTTAAAGATGATTGTTAATAACTATAGGCACAAAGTCTCTTCAGTGCATCATTTTAAGAAATACAAGTTTGGTGCAGACTGTGGAAGGATATGGACAGTGTAAGAAAACAAGGAGAAAAGCAGAGGAAATAAATCTATGGCTAATGAGTCAGATACAATACATGACCCTCAAAATGCCACCACACACACACACACACACACACACACACACACACACACTCCTGTCCTTCTTGAAAGGTGAGCCCTTAATATTGTGATTAATATAATTAAGAGTGTGGGAAATTCTAATAACAAGATAACTGCTAATATGAAAGTTTATTTCCTGAGGAATGAGTATACTGTGCTCCTGCCTCCTATAGTGGCACATGCAAGAGGATAGAGAGGTGTAGGGAAAGGATGTGCACCAACTCCAGCATTCATATAACCATGAAGAAAATATTATTTAAAGGCTCACAAACTTTTTGCAACTTAAAAATGTCATAAAAAAAGCTTCAAGCTATTAATATTTTCGTAACATTTTATTCTGTTTCAATTTTTTATTAATCCTGTAAAAAAATATTGATTTTTTTTGGAGGAAGGAAGGGAAAATAAAACTTGATCTTGACTGGACTCAGAGCCCAAAATTATAAATACAGTGTTACCTCCCGAGTTTCAAACAAAATTAGCCGATAAGGCTGTTTGAGTCAAGCATCGAACGAATTTCCACTTCATAGGATACGTAAATTGATTAGTCTCGCTTCAGACCCCCAAAATACACTTTACAAAGCACTTACAATAATACATTCTACATAATTGTTCGAGTTGGAGCAGTATGAGTTTAGTGTACACTGTACAGTGGTACTGCATATGAGCAGCTCCCCAACTCAACAATTATGTAAGCGTATTTTTGGTGTATTTGGGAGTCTAAAAGGGATTAATCTAATTTACATTATTCCTGATGAGAAAAATTTGTTCGGTATTGGCACTCGAACAGCCGGAAACGAATTAAGCTTGTAACCTGAAATACTGTATGTACTTGAATATAATAAAGGCAAAGTATCATCACTTTTCAAAACATCTAATACTTCTAAAAGAAAAGCTAGGGTAATGATAGAACATCAAGACTAACTAAACTCTAGATAAAGGAAAGTCAACAGATGGCTATGAAATGTGTATCAGGATTACAATATCGACTGTGTCATTTAAAAACTGAACTGAATTCAATTGGAATATCTTCTGAACATCCGGTGTCACCATATACTTACATCCACCATTATGGGAGAATATATGTCTCGCAGACGACATTCATAAGTCATTTCTTGACACATCATTCCTCTTCAATGTTTGGTTACTAACCTGCAGACATCCATGTACCTGAAATATTACCAATAAAATACTAAATTAAATATAGTATAATGTCTTTAATCTAATGGCATTATGAGAAATGTGTGGATATTATATTACCAAAGCATACAATGACATGCCCTTCAGGGGCTGTCTGATGCTGGTAGTTGCTTCTGATTCAAGGAATACAGCTGCCATCCCCTTTCTTGGATCAAACCTGATGCACTATTTCAGGTGCGGTCACTCCCTACAGGTTCAAAGCACTTCCCTATGACTTATAATAACATAGTGATAACCAACACAGTTGAAGTTGCCACCCTGGTTTGCTCCTGCCCATTAATTTAACTATCATCATCTAAGGAGTTTAGTAAAAGATAGCTCTTAAATGCAACCTGAAGGTCATAACTGAGGGACATTTTCAAGTAAAAAATCACCATATGACCAAAGTAATAAAAAATCACCTTGCCCATTTCCAAAACTCATAAAATTTAGAATATTTACCAAAATTAAAAATTAGGGAAACAGATTTCAGAGATTTGTGTAAAGTTCCTGAATACAGAGCATTTGAGTATTTTAAACTAGCTTGAAACTATTTGAAAATGTATAATTCAAAATATATTTTTACAGTATATAAATATGATACCATTTTACATAACATTTTTATCTAGCATTGTAACAGTATAATACAGAATTGGTATCACTAATGTTCATTTCTGATAGAAACACAAGAATAATCATATTATACACTACATTATATTACATAACCTCTTAAGATACTAAGGTAACTTACTTGACATAAAACAATGGATCTACATCACTTGTGACCTGCCTCCCCATTCAGTAACATTTGAAACCAGATGAATATAAAACTATCGAATCATGTGGTTACCATTAATTAAATAGAAGGTTGAAATACTTATTATCAAAGAAATACAAAGAATAAAGGTGGTATAAAATTATATCTAAAAGCCTTATAGAGTAATCGAGTCGTATCAACCCTGGTGGAAGCCAGGAAGATAAACTGAAACTGACTGCTTACCATTATTCTATAACAATTGTTCAGTAACAGCACAAGAAGAGCCTTCTGAACGAATTATGGCTGAAACTGGAAAACATAGTTATTTTCAGTTTTAAAATTGTAAATACAGGATTAAAGATGACATGCACTATGTGCCCTCAGATGCAATCTAAAGTAACCAGGACTTTTTGTTCAGCCATAAACATATCCTGAAAGATAAGGGTTTGTCTTCAGATTTTTAACCCAGAGGGTTAGCCACCCAAGAAAGTCCATGGATCATTGAAAACTGTCTGTCTTATTTCCATTGGGGTCCTTCAATCTTGTCAACTAGGACAAACCAATTGTCAACTAACAACCAGGTACCTATTTACTGCTAGGTGACTGGTGACAGCAGGTACAAGGACACATGACCAACATTTTCACTCGTGTTGGGAATCGAACCACAGACACTAGTGTAAGGTGAGTGCGTTGCCAACCAAGCCACAGGACACCATCTACTCTGATATCCTTCTTACTCAAGACACCCACCCTGCCTCACCCCAACACCCCATTTTTACCTCTGATGTGCAGTACTGAATGACCTTAATCTAATGAGAGTCAGGTTTACAAGGCATGATGTATGTCTCCTAACACTTGTTGTCCCTGTTACCTAGTTAAGTAAATGGATAGCAGGACAAATCTTTACTTAGACTTACGGAATACATATTTTTCACAGTGCTCATGAAGACACAAACATACAAAGGCTGTATGAACACTTAATGAGCATTACGACTGGTGTATTTACTAATGGGTAGAATTGACAAAATGTTAGGTAAATGGACAAAGATGCAACTAATGCAACATATTAATATGTCAACATTTCAATTTCTCCAAAGAGCTTTGTCAAGCCATTATGGCTTGACAAAACTTATCTTTCTCTCTGACAAAGAAATGTTTCACTTCTTACTTTGTCAAACCATTATGACTTGACAAAATCCTATCTTTCTCTGACAAAGCAATGTTTCACTTCTCCAGGAGCTTTGTCAAACCATTATGGCTTGACAAAACTTATCTTTCTCTCTGACAAAGCAATGTTTCAATTTCCAGGAGCTTTGTCAAGCCATTACGGACTTGACAAAGCAATGTTTCATTAGTTGCATCTGTGTCCATTTACCTAACACAGGCATATTTAGCATAAGATGAAGTCAACAATATTATATTTACACTAGGCCTCTGCTAAAAGTGGCATCCTGGGAGACCTAAGGACAATAGAAATAGTTTACATTGCTTTGCTTTAAATTATTCTGGGTTACTAATACTCCACAGTTAATAATCTAAAACAGTCTTTTTTAAAATGAAAGTAAGTGTTAAAGTAGGTAGGTAGGTAGGTAGGTAGGTAGGTAGGTAGGCAGGTAGGTAGGCAGGCAGGCAGGCAGGTGGCAGGCAGGCAGGGAGGCAGTGGAGGAGGCAGGGAGGCAGGCAGGCAGGCAGGCAGGCAGGGAGGAGGCAGGGAGGCAGGGCAGGCAGGCAGGACGCAGGCAGGCAGGCAGGAGGCAGGGCAGGCAGGCAGGCAGGCAGGCAGGCAGGCAGGCAGGCAGGCAGGCAGGCAGGCAGGCAGGCAGGCAGGCAGGTGGAGGAGGCAGGGCAGGCAGGCAGGCAGGCAGGCAGGTGGGCAGGCAGGGCAGGCAGGTAGGCAGGCAGGCAGGTGCAGGGCAGGGAGGAGGGAGGGAGGGAGGGAGGCAGGGAGTGCAGGTAGGGAGGTAGGTAGGAGGCAGGGAGGTAGGGAGGCAGGGAGGCAGGAGGCAGGTGCAGGCAGGCAGGCAGGTGGCAGGGCGGGAGGCAGGTGGCAATGTATGTATGTACCTCACTCATTTGTGGTTGCAGGGGTCGAGTCATAGCCTTGGCCCCGCTCTTCACTGATTGCTACTAGGTCCCCTTCCCTGCTCCATGAGCTTTATCAAACCTCTTAAAACTATGTATGGTTCCTGCCTCCACCACGCTACTTTCTAGGCT
Organism: Cherax destructor; assembly: GCA_009830355.1. Lineage (NCBI taxonomy): Eukaryota > Metazoa > Arthropoda > Malacostraca > Decapoda > Parastacidae > Cherax > Cherax destructor. The sequence continues at coordinate 13,355 of WNWK01029404.1, read as the reverse complement.
ATTCTTCCTGACAACTCTATGACTGAAGAAATACTTCCTAACATCCCTTTGACTCAGGAGTCTTCAACTTTCAATTGTGACCCCTTGTTTCTGTGTCCCCTCTCTGGAACATCCTGTCTCTGTCCACCTTATCTATTCTTCGTAGCATTTTATATACCGCACATGTTCCCCTAACCTCTTGTCCTCTAGTGTCGTCAGGCCGATTTCCTTAACCTTTCTTCGTAGGACAACTCTTAGCTCTGGGACTAGTCTTGTTGCAAACCTTGCACTTTCAATTTCTTGATGTGCTGATAGTGTGTGGGTTCCAAACTGGTGATGCATACTCCAAAGTATGGGCCTGACGATATGGTGCCAGAGTCTTGAACGATTCCTTAGTGAGGTATTGGAACGCTATTCTCTAGGTTTGCCAGGCGCCTGCATGCTGCAGCAGTTATCTGATTGATGTATGCCTCAGGAGATGTGCTTGGTATTATATCGCCCAAGATCTTTTCCTTGAGTGAGGTTTGCAGTCTGGCCACCTAGACTATACTCTGTCTGCGGTCTTTGCCCTTCCCCCGATCTTCACACTGCATATGGCAGGGTTAAATTCAAGGAGCCAGTTACTGGACCAGGCTTGTAGCCTGTCCAGGTCCCTTTGTAATCCTGCCTGATCTTCGACTGATTTAATTCTTCTCATTAACTTCACATCATCTGCAAACAGGGACACTTCTGAGCTCATCCCTTCCGTTATGTTATTCACATATACCAAAACAGCACAGGTCCTAGGACTGACTACTGTGGGAACCTCACTCGTCACAGATGCCCACTCTGACACCTCGTCACGTACCATGACTCGTTGTTGCCTCCTGTCAGATATTCTCTGATCCATTGCAGTGCCTTCTTGTTATGTGCCTGATCCTCAGCTGCAGTAACCTCAGAGGAACTGTGTCGAACGCCTTCTGCAAATCCAAGAAAATGCAGTCTATCCACCCTCTCTCTCATGTCTTACTGCTACCTTGTCATAAAACTCCAGTAGGTTTGTGACACAGGATTTTCTTCCCTGAAACCGTGCTGGTTGTCGCTTATAAGCTTGTGTTTCTAGGTGCTCCACCACTCTCCTCCTGATGATCTTCTCCATGACTTTGCATACTATACACGCCAAAGTGACACAAGTCTGTAGTTTAATGCCTCATGTCTGTCTCCTTTCTTAAAAAATTGGGACTATATTTGTCATCTTCCACAATTCTTGCAGTTGCCCAGTTTCAATGATGTGTTGAAGATTTTTATTAGCGACACACACAACATCTCTGCTCCCTCTCTAAGGACCCACGGTTATCTGGTCCCACCGTTTTTGAGGCACGAGTTCACATAGCAGCTTCTTCACCTCCTCCTCGGTTGTGTGTATTTCATCCAGCACTTGTTAGTGTACCTCCCTATTCTGAATTCCTGGAGTCCCTTCCTGTCTCCTCTGTAAATACTTCTTAAATCTCGTGGTTGAGCTCCTCATACTCCTGGTCGTTTTTTGTGAACTCCCCACCTTCCTTCCTCAGCCTGGATTACCTGGTCCTTGACTGTTTTCCTGATGTATTATTAACAGCTTCGGCCAATTTAATTTTTGATGTTATGTCATTTTCAGACACGCTTGAGCCCTTCTTACCTGCATATTCGTTTCTGGCTCTTCAGCTAATCTCTTTATTTTCCTGGGTTCTGTCTTCTGTACTTCTTTTCCATTCTCTAGTGCACTTAGTTTTGCCTCCCTACACCTTGGGGTGAACCAAGGACTCGTTCTGGTCTTCCCATTACTTGCTTCCTTGGGAACAACCTCTCTGCTCGGGCTTTGTCACACAACCACCACTGATCATCACACTGCCTTTCCCAGAACTGAAATAATAGCAGAAGTCCTCAAATCAAAGGTAATTCTTCTCATAGCTCTGCTTCTCATCCACCCTGTTCTCATCAAACAAACCATATAACAAAGAACCAACACATAGAGATGAACACAAGTCCAGACGGCATGAAAAGACTGAGGTGGCAAACAATAAAACAGTCCAGCCCAAACAGGGACTATCCTCTGCAGATTCTCCTCATAAAACAGAACAACACAGACATGCTCAAAAACAAGATCCACATTCTGTTCAGACACAGCATCCATAAACCAGGCCTTCCACAATCAATGCAAACACAACCAGATCATCTTTTGCTCATAGTTTCAGATCACCACACAAACAGTATAACATCAACATTTGTCGTCTCGCCCATTTATTCTTCTCACTTCAACCAGTATGGTGTCAGAATAAGACAGAATCATCATCACAAATCAGACTGAGGAATATAACTCACCATGTTCTTCTTACTCACTCTGATCCAACCTTCCATTTCTGACCCCTGACTGTGCCCAGATGAAAAGTGATTGACATCCACAGGCAGGTGCAAGGTAGTTTCCTGTTTGACATCCCATGATAAGTTTGCTTGCGCCACATATTCAGATGTCTCCTTTCGATATTTTTTCACACAGCAATCGCTGGATTTTTATTCTGATTATCAACAAAACTTTTCCACTCTTCAGCAACTCAGAATAGGTAATGTTAGCTGAGAAAAAGGAGAAGACCAATTGATGAACCATGAAGAATAAAGGAGAAGAGCCCAACATGGAAGTGGCGGACAAAGCAAAAGCCCGAAGTCGAAACGCCCAGGTCATAAGGCACAAAGCTTCACCAAACAGGCCAGCAAACAAGAACACAGAAACACCGCGTCGTCATCTATACAGGCGAGAGAACTTACATCCGTCCATCAACAGAACATTGCTCAACTCACTTCAATGCCAACGAAGAAACAAGCCGATACCCATTTACCACAAAGAAACATCAAACCAAACCTTACTGGTGAATTACAGAACCAAACTAAACCATCACAGGTCAACAACCACTGCAGACTGCCCACCATCAACCCCAATCATGATCAAAACCAAATTCATCCTTCCAAACCAAAACCCTATCTAACTGAACAAACCACATTATGTCTTCTCCTAGATGAGATTATCCTGAATGACCTATTCTCGATATCCCTTCATGAGATTCATCAGCTTCTTCCACCGCACACCCCAGATATGTCCTCTTTACTCTACTGGGCTCCTACTTTTAAAACAGAAATGTGTAAATTGTGGTCTTCATCTTCATGAACATAATATTTCTACAAAGATAACATCATTTACTCCATGTCAGCTGTTGCTCTTCTTGAACCAATGTCCATTCCCCGGTAATTATGGATGATCATAAACCTATCGCCGAAACTAACATGCCTCGCTTATGCACCACGGTAGCTGTAAGATAATCTCGAAAACAAATGTTAACACTCCATTTTATTATAAATCTCTTGAAGTAATCCTGTTGTTTGTTTACTGTACGGGCCATACATGGTCCTTGAAGTGGAGGTCATAGCAACTAACTCAGCTTAAGTCCTTCCTTTTACTAACTGCATAGAGAGTTTGAAGTTCTGGCAAAATATCCCAATCTGAGAAGTGCCAGGAAGTTTGATGACACTGAGCTTCAGGGAAAACCTGAGATGAACATTCTTCCACCTGATGATCGAATCACACATTCCACACTTCCTTCCTCTCTGAATCACCTAGCTCTTGAGAGGTTGTTCAACTTCCAAGTTCCGATTTGATTCCACTGCCAGAATTCAACGATCATCTCTATCTTCCACATGTCTAGCAAGACTCTGTTCTGATGATTGTGCAATTCCTTCTGGCTGCCCAATGGACTTATGATACAGATAGTGGAGAACACAAGAATATAAATGACTCGATTCAGTAAAACCACTTAATCAAACATTATGATCCCACCGCACTCAACCACAGCTACTCACTTGCTTCCTCTTGCATGGGAAGCATCAGACTATCCACTGAATGGATAAAGCATTTTTCCTGAATTTCTGCTCATTGATGTAATACTTTTCAGAACATACTATAGTATAAAGTAACTTCCTTGACTGTAAGTCAAGAAAATCTTAACAGCAAAGATCCAATCATCTAATCACAGCCTCATGAAGTTCACTGGGAAAATACTGGCTAGAACTGATATATATATAGATATATGAACCGCCCTTGACTGAATCATGTTGGACAATCAACTATAGTCACTTTGGAAATGGCTTTCTAAAGAAATTTCATTCAGCCCCCGCTACTTCGTCCTGGATGTGGCAGGTGAATCTTTTTTCCTCCAGCTTCACTGCACTGGAGATAGATAGAAAAGCGCAAGCAACCCAATGACGCCAGAGTAATTGGGCTTCAGCAACTCTCTTCTTCCTCTGTGGTGGTACGGTAACTAATAAAAACGATAATAAGAATCATATGAAATGAAAATTTTTTTCTTCAACAGTATATAGAGTGTGTAAGGTAGTGTGGCAGCTACTTATTATTAAAATGTTTAGTGCATTTTATGTGTGATGGATAAAGAGGAAGAGATGATTGCCGATGTTATGAATGAAAAGAAGTTGGATGTCCTGGGCCTCTGCGAAACAAAGCTGAAGGGGTAGGCGAGTTTTCAGTGGGATAAATAAATGGGATTAAGCAGTCAGAGCATCTGAGAGTAGAGCTGCTAAGGAAGGGGTAGCAATAATGTTGAAGGATCAGTTATGGAAGGAAAGAGGGAATATCATATAAATGTAAATTCAAGGATTATGTGATTAAAATAAGGGTCGGATGCTAAAAGTGGTCAAGTAATAAGGTGGTATGCACCTGGAGAAGAGAGGAGGGAGGAGAGAGAGATTTTGGGAGATGTTAAGCGAATGGTAGAACTTTTGAACCAAATGAGAGTAATTGTAAGTATGTGGGACCCAATGCTAAAGGGAGAAACATGCAGAGAGGGTGTAGTAGGTAAGTTTAAAGTTATTGTGTCTTCGATAATGGTTTGATTGAACTTTGTATAGAAAGGGTTTAGTTATAGGTAATACATATTTTAAGAAAAAGAGGATAAATAAGTATACAAGATACATGTAGCGTAATGACAGTAGTTTGTTGGACTATGTATTGCAGATAAAAGACTGTTGAGTAGACTTCAGGATGTACATGTTTATAGAGGGGCTACAGATATATCAGACCACTCTTTTAGTTATAGCTAGTGGGAGTAAAAGGTAGATGGGATACAAGGAAAATAGAATCAGTAAGTAAAAGAGAGGTGAAGGTTTATAAACTAAAGAGGAGGCAGTTAGGGTAAGATATAAACAAACAACTAAAATCTATAGTATCATCATTTTCTTAATTGAAATAAAATATATACCTATTGAAACTCTAAAACTATTTCTAGTATTGTTATTATACTAGTATATAGCATCACATACTGTAATTTGAAATAAACGCATAACTAGATTAAACCTGCACCAATTTCTTGTATTGTCTTTTAAATAGTATGTATAACCATTTAATAATTTAAATAATATAGAACTAGAATAAACTCAATCAATTTCTTTAGCATTAAGTACTTAGTGAATAAGTCTCTGTGAAATAAACTGCCCCTAATGCTATGGCATGCCAGTGGCTCTCCTTGTACATGTGCTTATATTTGTATTATATTTGTAACTACCAATAACATTGTACACTTGTAACATGCATTGAAATAAAAATTATTATTATTATATTATTATACTATTGGAGGATAGATGGGCTAGTGAGATGGTAAGGCTGGCCGAAAATGCGGGGTAGATTTAAATGCAGTGTTAGAGTGTTCAGCAGAAGTTTGTGGTTACAGGCGAGTGGTGAGGAAGAGGAGCGATTGGTGGAATGACATGTAAAGAGAGTAGTAAGGGAGAAAAAGTTAGCATATGAGAGAGGTTTTTACAAAGTAGAAGTGATGCAAGGAGGAAGAGTATATATATATATATATGGAGAGAAAAAAAAAAAGAGAGGTTAAAAGAGTGGTGAAGCAATGTAAAAAGAGCAGATGAGAGAGTGGGTGAGATGTTATCAGCAAATTTTGTTGAAAATAAGAAAAAGTTTTGGAATGAGATTAATAAGTTGAGGAAGCCTAGAGAACAAAATGGATTTGACAGTTAAAAGAGGAGAGGAGAGTTATTAAATGGAGAGTTAGAGTGCATCGGGAAGATGGAGAGAATATTTGAGGATTTGTTAAATGTTGATGAAGACAGGGAAGCTGTGATTTCGTGTGTAGGGAAAGGAGGAATAACATCTTGTAGGGGGTGGGAAGAGCCAGTTGTGGTGGGGAAGTGTGAGGCAGTGGGTAGAATGAAAGGGGGTAAGCAGCTGGGATTGATGGAAGATAGAATGTTCCCAGGTGGGGATATAATTTTGGAGTGGTTGGTGCTATTATTTAATAAATGTATGGAAGAGGTACCTAGGGATTGGCAGAAGCGTGTATTGTTCCTTTGTATAAAGGCAAAGGGGACAAAAGAGAGTGAAAAAATTATGGGGGAATAGCCTGTTGAGGGGGGGGGGGGGGGGGGGGGGGGGGGGGGGGGGGGGAAAGATGTTTTTTGGGCATTTATGGATTTGGAAAACGATGATAGGCAGATGGGGGGCAATGTCAGAGTTGCAGGGAGGGAAAAGGGAGGGGTTCTAAAGATGAAGAGTTTTTATGAGGATAGTGAGGCCATTAATGTGTAGGAGGGAAGGGACTTTTTCCCAGAAAAGGGGGCCTTGACAAGGAGTGATGCACCGTGGTTGTTCAAAATTTTATAGACCGGGGTTGTAAGAAATGAAGCGGGGGTTTTGGCAAGAGGGGGGGTGGAAAAGAAGCATCCAAAGTGGGAGTTGTCACAGTTGTTTTTTGCTGATGACACTGTGCTTGGGAGATTCTGGAAGAGAAGCTGCAGAGGTTGGTGGATGAATTTGGTAGGGTGAAAGAAGAAAATTGAAAGTGATCTAAAAAATAGAATTCATTAAATATCTTTCCACACAGATCATTCACACTGTTTGGAAGAGATAAATTAAAATAGATGTTATTGGTTCACAGAGTTCTATTTTTGTTTCTGCCCCTTGGGGTCAGGCCTCTCAGGCAACAGTCGGGCTTGGAAAAAAATAATTTTTTCATGAAATGATATAATCTTCCCAGCCATCGCCACCAGCCAGGAATTCTGCATTTTTGATCGAAACAGAATTATGCTTAAGTTACGGAGATACCACTTGGTTTGCTGACAACACGTAATAGTCTCCTAACATACTACTGGGTTGTAACTCATTTCTATCGATTGAGTACAGAAATCGCCTATTTGCTTCATCACTTCCTTCATCTACCCAAATATGTCAGAAATGCGCAGGCCAGGTACTTCCTTCACTTCCTTCTCATGGTCAAATTCTCAACGATGCCACCTTCAAATAGGTCCAGAGGCGCACATTCCTGGCACTAAATAAGATGTTTCTTCAAACCACCCTCTACACATTTATTTTGAATTTTTTTATTCTCACAAAATAGAAGATTTACTGTTATGTATACACTGACATAAAATGTATAATATCAGAGCACTTGCACAATATAAGATTTTCACAGCTGATGGGGGGATGGAGGCATAGTGATTTGTCACTTGAACATCAAATCGAACATTTTCATATTTTGAGCTCACTCATATTTGAATATTGTCACCACCTCCTATTTCGTAATATATTCGATTCTATCAAATGAGACCAAGAAAACGAGAATAACAATAAATACCATTTGTGGCTCCACGCAAGTCACTGTTTAAAAAACAGTCAGAAGTTTTTCATTGGTAGTACTGCAGATTTTTACCGCGCACACACCATTCTCGTAGCAATGAGCCAGACGCTGCCGCACGCCAGCCTGGGCTTATTAGTGACGGTGACTGTCTCCCCTGCCCCCAAAACGCACTAGCACGGCACCGACCCCCCAAAGGGTTAAGAACACCCGCGATTATTTCAGTCGGTTCACTTGCTTCATAAACCATTGGCCCAGATCAGATATTACATGGCCCTGTCTTCTTCAGGGCCACTGTGCCTGACTGGGATATTAGTGCCCTTTCTGTGTGAAACGAGAGAGGTCAATTATTAAAATAGAGCACACATTCAAAGATACCCAGAGCCATTTAAGGGGACCTATCTCCTCAACTTGCTCCTCAAACCTGAAACTTGCCAGTTTTTGCCCTCGCATCCTTTACTCATAGTTCGCTTAGCTTTTATACTCTTAACGCCCTAACAAAGCACACTCCACTGCACACTGTCCTCACTATAATCTATAAATTCCCCTCTTCTGCCTCTGGCTTGAGCCTACATTCATCCATTTTGGGTCATTTCTTCGATTCACTTTATACAAATGTTCTTGGGTCAGCTCGTATCGTCATATTGCGCTATTTTCTCGTTAAGCCCCAGTCCACAGTTGATGTGCCTTCTGCCCTGGCCTGCTGGCAAAGTCTGGGACTGCCACTGAATTCACTCTACTATCATACATCCAATCAAGCAAGGTCGCTGGAGTCAGCAGCCGGCTCGTCTGTGACTTTCTAACATAAGGGATTTTTGCTTGCTACGAAGATTTCAGGCCCTGTCTCTTCCCACAGAGCAAAATCACAAAATACCCTGAATCATTGTGGTGCCTGCTTGATTCTAAATACCTGTCAGCAGCCTCCAAACACCTGACCAAAAGCCAAACCCCCAGAATACAGGCCTGCCCCTGGGGAGGATCTGGGGAATCACTTCAAAATCAATTTTTCACTTCGGCTCTGCACCAGACAGACTGCATGTGCTCGCACTTATACTGCTTTTAACAACAATTTAAATATCATCTTCATCTCTCTTTCGATAAGTAGCCATTTGAACAATTTAAAATCTGAATGTGACATCAGCAGGCATGTCTCGATTTTTCATATTAAACCACGCCTCAGCCAGCAAACATCACACACCTTGCACTTGCAATTTGTTCATCTTAGCATTCACCCATTATTAGTATAGGGCCTTCTTTGCCTTTGTTCATTTCTGCTTCCACAGAGACAGCTGTCCTGTCACTAGTGCCACTGACTTTCCTCATCCACGCAGCCCTGCCATTACTAGTCTTCTGTACTCATACAATCATTACTACACTTTCTCTAGTTTCTTGTACTGCCAGGTGTGACCTAACTGGTGTGCTGTGATACTGCATGGGCTCAATGCAGCCATGTATGTATGCATGCAGGCTGCATGTGAGCGAGAAGTGTGGCGCATGTATAATGCATGTATGTAATGCATGTATAATGCATGATGTAATGCATGTATGTAATGCATGTATGTAATGCATGTATGTAATGTATGTAATGCATGCATGGTGCTGCAGCAACAGACCACTCCTGGCCCTCTCGCTGTTCACAGTCTCGCCTCCATACCTGTCTTAAAACCATGTATGGTTCCTGCCTCTCATATCTTCAGACTATTCTCACTTCCCGACACCCAGGCTGAGCCAGCCTGCGCTTTGACTTCCACCCACCTCAGCTTCCAGCTGTGTCCCCAGCTTGTGTTCCTCTGCACTATTCATCTCTCAGCAGTATTTTGCATGTCGCCATCATGTCTTCCTCTGACCCTTCTTCCTCCAGTGTACAGTTACTTGTGCTTTTCCCTCAACCTTCTTCATAGACAGATCTCCTTGAGCCGTGAACTAACTCCACCCAAACCTTTCAGCATCTTCCATAGCGTGCTGATCAGGTATGGTTCCCAGACTGGTGCATTGAGCCCGCATGGACTCATGAGACGGGAAGCAGCCAGTGCTGAACGATTCTCAGCCATAACGGCAACCCAGGTTTGCGCCAGTCGCCAGTGCTGCCGCAAGCTGTCTGGTTGATGCCGAGCCTTGAGCCATGCTATCACTCAGTCTCTCTTCCTTTCGTAGCTTTTGTCCGCCCAGCCAGGCCTCTGTCATGCCCTGCCACGATCCTTCATGACTCCCTGCATTTGGAGGAGGCTGAATCTCGGCAGCCACCACAGACCAGATGCCTGAAGAACAGGCCTGCCAGGTCTGCCTGGTCCTCTCCACGTGATTTCTCACATTACATCAGTCCGCCAGACACTTGTTCACGCTCCGCCATGCCACATATGGCCAGAACACTGGTCTGTGACTGACTCGGGCCAGCCACAGGCGCTCACTGCACAGCTCACCACATGACCCGGTTGTTGCACTCCTTTGAGGCTGTTTCCCGATCTCATTCCAGAGGGCACTTTCCTAGCAGCAGCTTGTTCTCCAACTTACTAATTCCATGGTGAGGAACTGTGCGAGCGTGCCTTCTGAATCACCACCTCTCTCTGCCTCTGCCCCTTATCAGCAACTCAGAGGCGAGCCACATGATTTGCCTCTCTAGTCTCGCCCGGTGCCTATCTCTGTGGTGCTCCACCATTTTCCCTGATGATTCCCAGACCTTTACACTATACAGAAGTGACACCGGCTCCAGTGTTTAGTATGTCTCTTTAAAATAGACCACTGCCTTCTTCCATGGCCTCAGAGCCTCAGTGGGATGTGCTGAATACATGGTAAGGGCACACTCAGCAGCCTCAGTTTTCCGAAGAACTCCACGGGAGATATCCGACCCACGCCTTGAGGCAGTCGAGGTCACTGAGTGCCACTCCTCTGATACCTGGAGCTCGAGAGGCTCGCCGATGGGTCAGGCCGCCTGGTGCTTGCCTGTCAACCAGGCTGTTGCTGGAGCCACACACCCATCACAGCCCGGCTGATTCGGCACTCCCACTTGTCGTGTGATGAGCCTCTCTAGCACTTGGTACACACTTCGCCAGACCTAACCCTCGCCCTGCCTGCCTTCCGCTTTTCCTTCATTGTGAATACTCTTAACCTTCCTTCACATACCTTCAACATATTGTGAGTTCTTCAGTCTTTATCACCTGGAATCCTGACGGCTGTCTTCCTCTTGATGTGACTGTACATCAGTTTCGGTGCCGATCTCGATATGCACATTTCAAGAGGCCAGCTTGCCTCCTCAGCATTTCAGCATACTTAGCTCTTCTACTGGTCTTCCGTTTTTGCCTGTTACTGCTTCATTCTCTGATATCTGATTTTCTGCACTCTGTGAATTCAGGGGCTTCTGGCATTCCCATTTAATTCTTGCCTCTGGGTTTTCTGTCTTACGCTCATTATCATTTCATTTATGTCAGTTCTTCTTCATTTTCCTTCATCTGAGGCCCTTGTTGTTTGCCCTATCAGCAGCTCCTTTCCTTCACCTGTACTCTACAATGTACTGTGTTGCGCACCATGGTCACGACCCAGGGGCTTCGTGCGTTATGTGGCGTGGCAGCCAGTTACCATTTTGCTCTAGCCACACACACTGACTCAGGCCTGCCGCGTGTGTGTGTGGTGAAACACTCAAATACGCCAGCCGGGAATTGAACCAGGCCTCCCGTGTGGCGATGATATGGAGTGCATGCATGCATATATAGGGTACTCCTGCTTTCCCATGAGACCTGGGCCCGCTCTCTTGCAAGTTTGAGTTTTTTAAATGTTAAGTGTACTTTTGCGACTGCTTGAGGGGGGGGAAAAAAGGGGCCCAAAAAAAAAAAACCCCCCCAAAAAAAAAGGAGGAAAAAATTTAACCGGGGGGAAAAAGGGGGGGCCCGGGGGGGGGGCCCCCCCTTTTTTGGGGGGTTTTGGGAAAAAAAAAAAAACCCCCCAAAAAAATTTTCCCCGGGCCCCCCCCCCCCCCCCCCGGGGGGGGGGGAAAAAAAACCCCTTTTTTTTTTTTAAAAACTTGGGGGGCCCCAAAGGGGGGTTTTTTGGGTTTTTTTTCCCCCCCAAAAAAAAAGGGGTTCCCCCCAAAAAAAAAATTTTTGGGGGGGCCCCGGGGGAAAAACCCCCTTTTTTTTTCCCCCCCCAAATTCGGGGGGGCCCCCAAAACCCCCCCCGGGGGTTTTTTTTAAATTTTTTTTTTTCCTTTAAAAAGGGGCCCGGGGGCCCAAAAAAAACCCCCCCCTTTTTTTTGGGGCCCCCCGGGGGAAAAAGGGGGGGCCCTTTTTGGGGGGCCCCAAAAAACCCGGGGAAAAACCCGGGGCCCCCGGGGGGGGGAAAAAAAGGGGCCCCTTAAAGGGGGCCCCCCGGGGGGGGGGAAAAAAAAAAAAAAAAAAAAACCCCCCCCCCCCCCAAAAAATTTTTTTTAAAAAAAAATTTCGAAAAATCCCCAAAAAAAAAACCCCGGGGGGTTTTTTTCCCAAAAAAACCCAAAAAAAAAAAAAACCCCCCCCCCCCGGGGGGGGGGGGAAACCCAATTTGGGGGGGAAAAAATTGGGGGAAACCCAGCTTTTCCCCAACTTTTTTTGGGGGGGGAAAAAAAAAGGGGGGAAAAAAAAGGGGAAAAAAAAGGGTTTTTTTAAAAAAAGGGGGGGGTTTTTTCCCCCCTTTTTTTTTTTTGGGGGGGGAAGGGGCCAAACCAAAAATTTTCCCCCCTTAAAAAAAAAACCCCCCCCCAAAAAAAAGGTTTTTTTTTTAAAAATTTTTGGGGGGGGGGGGAAAAAAAGGAAAACCCAAAAACCCCTTTTAAAGGGGGGGGTTTTTAAACCCTTCCCTTTTTTTTTGGGGTTTTTAAAAATTTTTAAAAAATTGGGGAAATTTTTTTGGGAAAAAAAAACCCAAAATTTTGGGGAAAAAAAAATTTGGGATTTTTAAAAAACAAAAAAAAAGGGGGGGCCCTTTTTTTTCCCCCCCCCAAATTTTTTTTTGGGTTAAAACCCCTTTTTAAAAATTTTTAAAAATTTTAAAAGGGCCCCCAAAAAAACCCGGGGGGCCGGGGGAAAAAAAGGGGGGTTCCCCCTTTTTTTTTTTTTTTCCCCGGGAAAAAATTTCCAAGGGGAAAAAAGGGGGAAATTTTTTTTTTTAAAAAAAAAAAAAAGGGGGCCCCCCCTTTGCAAAAGAAAAAAAAAATTTTTGGGGGGAAAGGGGGGGGCCCCCCAAAAAAAAAAAAAAAAAGGGTTTAAAGGGGGGGGGGCCCCCGGGGGAAAAGGGGCCGGGGGAAAAAAAAAAACCCCCAAAAAAAATTTTTTGGTTTTTTTTAAAAAAATTTTTAAACCCGTTAAATTTTTTCCCCCCAAAAAATTTTGGGAAAAAAAAAGGGGGAAACCCCCCGGGCCAGGGCCCCTTTTAAAAAAAAAGGGGGTTTTGGGGAAAAATTTTTTAAAAAAATTTTTTTCCCCAAAAAAATTGAAAGGAATTTTTTAAAAAAAGGGGGAAAAAAAACCCCAAAAAAAACCCCCCTTTAAAAAAAAAAACCCCCCCCGGGGCCCCCCGGGGGGGGGGAAAAAAACCCCGGTTTTTTTGGGAAAAAATTTTTGGCTTTTTTTTTTTTGGGGGGCCCCCCAAAAAAAAAAGGGGGAACCCTTTTTTAAAAAAGGGGTTTTTTTGGGGGGGGAAAAAAGGGCCCAATTTTTTTTTAAAAAAAAATTTCCAAAATTTTTA